>CM017797.1:42452646-42660625 GCA_008086715.1 Sitobion miscanthi
GGGCAGAATAATTTTCGGTCTGCTGACACCGGTGCGCGAAACTGGACTAACCTTTTGCGGACTGATTAATACCTACCATAGCATATTCGTGAGCGTAATTGAGCGGGCGGCGGCCGTGTAAATAATATAATTCACGATAGTACACATATTACATAATAACTCACAATCACTATAATTAATACAAAAATATACAATACAAAAAAAAATAAAGATAATTATGTTTGACTGTGTGTGTGTGTCGGTCGGCGTGCAATGCGCTTCGGCCTCAACCAGTATATCTTATAAGTATCTTAGATACAAGTATATTTATCAAATTAGAGCACCGATATAATATGTAAATAAAAAAAATTATTTTATTTTATTGAAGTAGTATAATATAGATACTAGTAAAATTTTTACCTAAAGGGCTGTATTGCTAAGAAGGTAATACCTTGTATACACTATTTGTTTTAAAATGCTAATAAGGCTATAAACTGTATATTATATTATATTAATATGATTTTTAAGGGATAGCATAATTCCTTTAAGTAGGTACCAATTATAATACCTGTGTCCTACTATATTGTATAGGTCATGTTTGTATGTTACGATAGGTATTATTCAGTTATTCAACAAACACTTATGTATCCTTTTTTTCAATAACCTATCATTTATAATCCAGTTACTTATAAGTGATATCTTACCCTACTAACTATTATGATTACAACCTGCTAATAGATTATTCCTTTTCAGATCCAAAGATATGATTTAAACGGTGGTACCTATATTGCTTATTTTTTTTTTTTACAATAATTGCTTCCTTTACATTTTATTGACTATTTAAATTTTAATCACCATCAAGTAATTTAATTTTGTATTTTAGAATCACTGTCTAGTTGGAAAAATACAACACAAGATAACAAGTATTTAAAATATCATATCGAATATTTTGAAACATTGCCGCCAACATCAACATCAAAAAAACTTACAGAAGCAATCACTGGTGAATAGATTAGAGACTTTTTTTTTTGATTTAAAATTCATAAGCTTGGATAAGCATATACAAGAATAAAAAAGAAATTTTATAATATTATTTTAAAAATTATGTTTTTTTTCAAAATAATAAAAAAATGGTAAATCTTTATTACAGTTCTCCTGAGTGTATCTCACTATTGAATTAGTTACTGTTATAATATATGTATTAAATTTGTGTTCAATGAAAGAGATATTGAATTGAAAAACGGTTCTCACAAAGATGGTGGATGGCAGTGTGATAAAAAAAAAACATTCTTAATAATTTGAGGAGGGTGGGTGTTTCTATTTCTAAATGAATAATGTATTTTTTTTCAAATTTTATATCACTACATATATTATAAACATTGTTTATATCAAATTTAATCATATAGTGTAAATTTTATTATTCAACAATATAATTACAAAATTAATGATTTATGATACTATAATAACCCCCTCTCCCACAAACACCGAAAATGCCACTGCTGATTTAATTCAATTATGTCTGGTCACTACATTTTAACTTTTGTGGAATCGTAAAAAATAGATGTACAACCGTTCCAACACTAAATTCGCACTTTAGTGGAACTGGGTGCACTCCATTTTAAACCCGGTATGCAAATCACTGATTTAAAAAAAATTATACTGTAGGGATACAGTTCAAACTAAAATATCCAGAATCTTAAACAGAAAAAACTAATTATGGGTCGAGAATGAAAGGGTTCTAAATCGTATTTATAAAATTGTCTAGGAGAGCAATTTTAAGGTTTGAGTTCAAAAGTTTTACTCTTGAAAAAAATTTTTAAAAATTAAAGTTTTAAAGTACGCAGAACTTGTATAGTTTATTCACACATAAAATAATATTTGTATATTGGTTGGTTACAATTATAAAATGTTTAGTATGAAAAGGTTCCATAAAATTAGAATATTTAGAACCTTTTCATCCTCAACTAAAAAAAAAAATTATGTTAATTATAACTTTTTTGTATATTTATTATTTTTCTATAGTTAGATGAACCTTTTCTGATAACGCTTTTTCTTTTTACCAATCTTCTATCAAGAAACAATGTAATAATTATTAGGTTTATTATTGGTATAGTAATAAATTTAATTAGACACATTTCAACCTTTTCTTTTAAAAAAATGTGAATAATGATCGTATAATCATAAATGTTAACATAGAAGATGCTCTTCTTCTGCATGTCAAACCATTTTAGTTAGTACAAGTGACTTTTTTCGAATAAAAATGCGATTTAGAACTTTGAATTCTAGATCCACGTAAGAGAAATATTAGTTCATTACAGCAGGATTATTCATAGGGTACCAGATTATCAATGTTCAAGTCCATACAAAAATTTAACTAGACGCATTACTAAAAAAAAAAAATTATAAAGGGGGCGTTGGCGCCCGCAGGCAAATGCATTTTAGACTGCAAAAAAAAAAAATATGGAGAAAATTATACCTAAGGAATACACATGACAAAGCACAAACAAAAATGCCCAATAATTTTAAACAGAAAAACTATTTAAAACGTTTAGTTAATTAAAGAAGGATTATTCATAGGGTACCAGATTATCAACGTTCAAGTCTACACAAAAATTCAACTAGAGTCACACTACTACAAACTAAAAAAAAAATTGAAAGGGGGTGTTGGCGCCCGCAGGCAAATGCATTTTAGAACCAAAAAAAATTTAGAAAAAATTAAATAGTACGAACACACGTTAAAAAGTTCAAACTAAATGTCCATAATCTTGAACGGAAAAAACTTTTCATAATATTTAGTTCATTAAAGAAGGATTATTCGTATGGAGTCCAGGTTATCAATGTTCAAGTCTACACGAAAATTCAACTAGAATCACACTACTAAAAGAAAACTTGAAAGGGGCTGTGGCGCCCGCAGGCAATGCATTTTAGAAACCAACAAAAAAATTTAGAAAAAATTAAATAGTAGGTTACACACGTTAAAGATTTCAAACTAAGATGTCCATAATCTTAAATGAAAACACTATTAAAAAATAATATTATAGGTAGTTCATTTAAGAAGGATTATTCATAGTGTACCAGATTATCAATGTTCAAGTCTCCACAAAAATTCAACTAGAATCACACTACTAAAAAAAAAAAATTGAAAGGGGGTGTTGGCGCCCGCAGGCAAATGCATTTTAGAAACCAAAAAAAAAAATATGGAAAAATTATACCTAAAGAATACATATATAAAGCACAACCAAAATGCCCAATAATTTTAAATAGAAACTATTTAAAACATTTAGTTTATTAAGAAGGATTATTCATTGGGTACCAGATTAATCAATGTTCAAGTCTACACAAAAATTCAACCTAGGGTCCACACTACTAAAAAAAAAAAATTGAAAGGGGGTGTTTGCGCCCGCAGCAAAAGCATTTTAGAAAACAAAAAAAAACATTTAAATAATTAATTGTAGGGATACCATAACAAACTTCAAACTAAAATTTCAAGATAGGTAATAAACAGAAAAAACTATTCAAAATATAATTCATTAAAGAAGGATTTTTCGTATGGCACCAGGATATCAATCTTCAAGTCAATACAAAAAATTCAACTTGAGTTAAATTACTAAAAAAAAACTTGAAGGAGGGTGTTGGCGCCCGCAGGCAAAATCATTTTAGAAAACAAAAAAAAATTTAAAATAAAATTCTATTGTGGGAAAACCATTTACAACTTCAAACTAATTTTCAAGAATATTAAACAGAAAAAACTATTCAAAATATTTAGTTCAATAAAGAAGGATTTTTCGTATGGCACCAGGTTATCAATATTCAAGTCAATACAAAAAATTCAACTCGAGTTAAATTACTAAAAAAAAACTTGAAGGAGGGTGTTGGCGCCCACAGGCAAAAGCATTTTAGACTGCAAAAAAAAAAAATATGGAGAAAATTATACCTAAGGAATACACATGACAAAGCACAAACAAAAATGCCCAATAATTTTAAACAGAAAAACTATTTAAAACGTTTAGTTAATTAAAGAAGGATTATTCATAGGGTACCAGATTATCAATGTTCAAGTCTACACAAAAATTCAACTAGAGTCACACTACTAAAAATAAAAATTGAAAGGGGGTGTTGGCCCCGCAGGCAAATGCATTTTAGAAACCAAAAAAAAAATTAGAAAAAATTAAATAGTACGAACACACGTTTAAAAGTTCAAACTAAATGTCCATAATCTTGAACGGAAAAAACTTTTCATAATATTTAGTTCATTAAAGAAGGATTATTCGTATGAGTCAGGTTATCAATGTTCAAGTCTACACGAAAATTCAACTAGAATCACACTAACTAAAGAAAATTGAAAGGGGCTGTTGGCGCCCGCAGGCAAATGCATTTTAGAAACCAACAAAAAAATTTAGAAAAAATTAAATAGTAGGTACAACAGTTAAAGATTTCAAACTAAGATGTCCATAATCTTAAATGAAAAACTATTAAAAAATAATTATAGGTAGTTCATTTAAGAAGGATTATTCATAGTGTCCCAGATTATCAATGTTCAGTCTCCACAAAAATTCAACTAGAGTCACACTACTAAAAAAAAAAATTGAAAGGGGGTGTTGGCGCCCGCAGGCAAATGCATTTTAGAAACCAAAAAAAAAAATATGGAGAAAATTATACCTAAAGAATACATATGATAAAGCACAAACAAAAATGCCCAATAATTTTAATAGAAAAACTATTTAAAACATTTAGTTTATTAAAGAAGGATTATTCATTGGGTACCAGATATAAATCAATGTTCAAGTCTACACCAAAATTCAACTAGGGTCACACTACTAAAAAAAAAATTGAAAGGGGGTGTTTGCGCCCGCAGGCAAAAGCATTTTAGAAAACAAAAAAAAATTTAAATAAATTATATTGTAGGGATACACATAACAAACTTCAAACTAAAATTTCAAGAATAGGTAATAAACAGAAAAAAACTATTCAAAATATTTAATTCATTAAAGAAGATTTTCGTATGGCACCAGGATATCAATCTTCAAGTCAATACAAAAAATTCAACTTGATTAATTACTAAAAAAAACTTGAAGGAGGGTGTTGGCGCCCGCAGGCAAAATCATTTTAGAAAACAAAAAAAAATTAAAATAAAATTCTATTGTGGGAAAACAATTTACAAACTTCAAACTAAATTTTCAAGAATATTAAACAGAAAAAACTATTCAAAATATTTAGTTCAATAAAGAAGGATTTTTCGTATGGCACCAGGTTATCAATATTCAAGTCAATACAAAAAATTCAACTCGAGTTAAATTACTAAAAAAAAACTTGAAGGAGGGTGTTGGCGCCCACAGGCAAAAGCATTTTAGACTGCAAAAAAAAAAAATATGAGAAAAATTATACCTAAGTAATACACATGACAAAGCACAAAACAAAAATGCCCATATTTTAAACAGAAAAACTATTTAAACCGTTTGTTTATTAAAGAGGATTATTCATAGGGTACCAGATTATCAATGTTCAAGTCTAACACAAAAATTCAACTAGAGTCACACTACTAAAAATAAAAATTGAAAGGGGGTGTTGGCGCCCGCAGCAAATGCATTTTAGAAACCAAAAAAAAAATTTAGAAAAAATTAAATAGTACGAACACACGTAAAAAGTTCAACTAAATGTCCCTATCTTGAACGGAAAAAACTTTTCATAATATTTAGTTCATTAAAGAAGGATTATTCGTATGAGTCAAGGTTATCAATGTTCAAGTCTACACGAAAATTCAACTAGAATCACACTACTAAAAGAAAAAATTGAAAGGGGCTGTTGGCGCCCGCAGGCAAATGCATTTTAGAAACCAACAAAAAAATTTAGAAAAAATTAAATAGTAGGTACACACGTTAAAGATTTCAAACTAAGATGTCCATAATCTTAAATGAAAAAACTATTAAAAATAATTATAGGTAGTTCATTTAAGAAGGATTATTCATAGTGTACCAGATTATCAATGTTCAAGTCTCCACAAAAATTCAACTAGAGTCACACTACTAAAAAAAAAAAATTGAAAGGGGGTGTTGGCGCCCGCAGGCAAATGCATTTTAGAAACCAAAAAAAAAAATATGGAGAAAATTATACCTAAAGAATACATATGATAAAGCACAAACAAAAATGCCCAATAATTTTAAATAGAAAAACTATTTAAAACATTTAGTTTATTAAGAAGGATTATTCATTGGGTACCAGATAATCAATGTTCAAGTCTACACAAAAATTCAACTAGGGTCACACTACTAAAAAAAAAATGAAAGGGGGTGTTTGCGCCCGCAGGCAAAAGCATTTTAGAAAACAAAAAAAAAATTTAAATAAATTATATGTAGGGATACACATAACAAACCTTCAAACTAAATTTCAAGAATAGGTAATAAACAAAAAACTATTCAAAATATTTATTCCATTAAAGAAGGATTTTTCGTATGGCACCAGGATATCAATCTTCAAGTCAATACAAAAAATCAACTTGAGTTAAATTACTAAAAAAAAACTTGAAGGAGGGTGTTGGCGCCCGCAGGCAAAATCATTTTAGAAAACAAAAAAAAATTAAATAAAATTCTAATTGTGGGAAAACAATTTACAAACTTCAAACTAAATTTTCAATAATATTAAACAGAAAAACTATTCAAAATATTTAGTTCAATAAAGAAGGATTTTTCGTATGGCACCAGTTTATCAATATTCAAGTCAATACAAAAAATTCAACTCGAGTTAAATTACTAAAAAACTTGAAGGAGGGTGTTGGCGCCCGCAGGCTAAATCATTTTAGAAAACAAAAAAAAATTAAATAAAATTCTATTGTGGTAAAACAATTACAAACTTCAAACTAAATTTTCAAGAATATTAACAGAAAAAACTATTCAAAATATTTAGTTCACTAAAGAAGGATTTTTCGTTGGCACCAGTTTATCAATATTCAAGTCAATACAAAAAATTCAACTCGAGTTAGTAACTAAAAAAAAACTTGAAGGAGGGTGTTGGCGCCCACAGGCAAAACATTTTAGACTGCAAAAAAAAAAATATGGAAAAATTATACCTAAGAAATACACATGACAAAGCACAAACAAAAATGCCCAATAATTTTAACAGAAAAACTATTAAAACGTTTAGTTAATTAAAGAAGGATTATTCATAGGGTACCAGATTATCAATGTTCAAGTCTACACAAAAATTCAACTAGAGTCCACATACTAAAAATAAAAATTGAAAGGGGGTGTTGGCGCCCGCAGCAAATGCATTTTAGAAGAAACCAAAAAAAAAATTTAGAAAATTAAATAGTTAACGAACACACGTTAAAAAGTTCAAACTAATGTCCCATAATCTTAAACGAAAAAACTTTTCATAATATTTAGTTCATTAAAGAAGGATTATTCGTATGAGTCAAGTTATCAATGTTCAGTCTACACGAAAATTCAACTAGAATCACACTACTAAAAGAAAAAATTGAAAGGGGCTTTTGGCGCCCGCAGGCAATGCATTTTAGAAACCAACAAAAAAATTTAGAAAAAATTAAATAGTAGGTACACACGTTAAAGATTTCAAACTAAGATGTCCATAATCTTAATGAAAAACTATTAAAAAATTATTATAGTAGTTCATTAAGAAGTTATATTCATAGTGTACCAGATTATCAATGTTCAAGTCTCCCAAAAATTCAACTAGAGTCACACTACTAAAAAAAAAAATTGAAAGGGGGTGTTGGCGCCCGCAGGCAAATGCATTTTAGAAACCAAAAAAAAAAAATCGAGAAAATTATACCTAAATATACACATGATAAAGCACAAACAAAAATGTCCAATAATTTTAAATAGAAAAACTCTTTAAAACATTTAGTTTAATTAAAGAGGATTATTCATTGGGTACCAGATAATCAATGTTCAAGTCTACACAAAAATCAACTAGGTCACACTACTAAAAAAAAAATTGAAAGGGGGTGTTTGCGCCCGCAGGCAAAAGCATTTTAGAAAACAAAAAAAAATTTAAATAAATTATATTGTAGGGATACATAACAAACTTCAAACTAAAATTTCAAGAATAGGTAATAACAGAAAAAACTATCAAAATAATTAATTCATTAAGAAGGATTTTTCGTATGGCACCAGGTTATCAATATTCAAGTCAATATAAAAAATTCACTCGAGTTAAATTACTAAAAAAAACTTGAGGAGGTGTTGGCGCCCGCATGCAAAAGCATTTTAGAAATCATAAAAAAATTAAAATAAAATTCTTTGTGGGAAAACCATTTACAAACTTCACTAAATTTTCAAGAATTTAAACAGAAAAAACTATTCAAAATATTTATTCAATAAAGAAGGATTTTTCGTATGGCACCTAGGTTATCAATATTCAAGTCAATACAAAAAATTCAACTCGAGTTAAATTTACTCAAAAAAAACTTGAAGGAGGGTGTTGGCGCCCACAGGCAAAAGCATTTTAGACTGCAAAAAAAAAAATATGGAGGAAATTATACCTAAGGAATACACATGACAAAGCACAAACAAAAATGCCCAATAATTTTAAACAGAAAAACTATTTAAAACGTTTAGTTAATTAAAGAAGGATTATTCATAGGGTACCAGATTATCAATGTTCAAGTCTACACAAAAATTCAACTAGAGTCACACTACTAAAAATAAAAATTGAAAGGGGGTGTTGGCGCCCGCAGGCAAATGCATTTTAGAAACCAAAAAAAAAATTTAGAAAAAATTAAATAGTACGAACACACGTTAAAAAGTTCAAACTAAATGTCCATAATCTTGAACGGAAAAAACTTTTCATAATATTTAGTTCATTAAAGAAGGATTATTCGTATGAGTCAAGGTTATCAATGTTCAAGTCTACACGAAATTCAACTAGAATCACACTCTAAAGAAAAATTGAAAGGGGCTGTTGGCGCCCGCAGGCAAATGCTTTTAGAAACCAACAAAAAAATTTAGAAAAAAATTAATAGTAGGTACACACGTTAAAGATTTCAAACTAAGATGTCCATAATCTTAAATGAAAAAACTATTAAAAATAATTATAGGTAGTTCATTTAAGAAGGATTATTCATAGTGTACCAGATTATCAATGTTCAAGTCTCCACAAAAATTCAACTAGAGTCACACTACTAAAAAAAAAAAATTGAAAGGGGGTGTTGGCGCCCGCAGGCAAATGCATTTTAGAAACCAAAAAAAAAAATATGGAGAAAATTATACCTAAAGAATACATATGATAAAGCACAAACAAAAATGCCCAATAATTTTAAATAGAAAAACTATTTAAAACATTTAGTTTATTAAAGAAGGATTATTCATTGGGTACCAGATAATCAATGTTCAAGTCTACACAAAAATTCAACTAGGGTCACACTACTAAAAAAAAAAATTGAAAGGGGGTGTTTGCGCCCGCAGGCAAAAGCATTTTAGAAAACAAAAAAAAATTTAAATAAATTATATTGTAGGGATACACATAACAAACTTCAAACTAAAATTTCAAGAATAGGTAATAAACAGAAAAAAACTATTCAAAATAATTAATTCATTAAAGAAGGATTTTTCGTATGGCACCAGGTTATCATATTCAAGTCAATATAAAAAATCAACTCGAGTTAATACTAAAAAAAAACTTGAAGGAGGTGTTGGCGCCCGCAGGCAAAAGCATTTTAGAAATCATAAAAAATTAAAATAAAATTATATTGTAGGGATCATATAAAACTTCAAACTAAAATTTCAAGAATATTAACAGAAAAAAACTATTCAAAATATTTAATTCATTAAAGAAGGATTTTTCGTATGGCACCAGGATATCAATCTTCAAGTCAATACAAAAAATTCAACTCGAGTTAAATTACTAAAAAAAAACTTGAAGGAGGGTGTTGGCGCCCGCAGGCAAAATCATTTTAGAAAACAAAAAAAAATTAAAATAAAATTCTATTGTGGGAAAACAATTTACAAACTTCAAACTAAATTTTCAAGAATATTAAACAGAAAAAACTATTCAAAATATTTAGTTCAATAAAGAAGGATTTTTCGTATGGCACCAGGTTATCAATATTCAAGTCAATACAAAAAATTCAACTCGAGTTAAATTACTAAAAAAAAACTTGAAGGAGGGTGTTGGCGCCCGCAGGCTAAATCATTTTAGAAAACAAAAAAAAATTAAAATAAAATTCTATTGTGGGAAAACAATTTACAAACTTCAAACTAAATTTTCAAGAATATTAAACAGAAAAAACTATTCAAAATATTTAGTTCAATAAAGAAGGATTTTTCGTATGGCACCAGTTTATCAATATTCAAGTCAATACAAAAAATTCAACTCGAGTTAAATAACTAAAAAAAAACTTGAAGGAGGGTGTTGGCGCCCACAGGCAAAAGCATTTTAGACTGCAAAAAAAAAAAATATGGAGAAAATTATACCTAAGGAATACACATGACAAAGCACAAACAAAAATGCCCAATAATTTTAAACAGAAAAACTATTTAAAACGTTTAGTTAATTAAAGAAGGATTATTCATAGGGTACCAGATTATCAATGTTCAAGTCTACACAAAAATTCAACTAGAGTCACACTACTAAAAATAAAAATTGAAAGGGGGTGTTGGCGCCCGCAGGCAAATGCATTTTAGAAACCAAAAAAAAAATTTTAGAAAAAATTAAATAGTACGAACACACGTTAAAAAGTTCAAACTAAATGTCCATAATCTTGAACGGAAAAAACTTTTCATAATATTTAGTTCATTAAAGAAGGATTATTCGTATGAGTCAAGGTTATCAATGTTCAAGTCTACACGAAAATTCAACTAGAATCACACTACTAAAAGAAAAAATTGAAAGGGGCTGTTGGCGCCCGCAGGCAAATGCATTTTAGAAACCAACAAAAAAATTTAGAAAAAATTAAATAGTAGGTACACACGTTAAAGATTTCAAACTAAGATGTCCATAATCTTAAATGAAACTATTAAAATAATTATAGTTAGTTCATTTAAGAAGGATTATTCATAGTGTACCAGAGTATCAATGTTCAAGTCTCCACAAAAATTCAACTAGAGTCACACTACTAAAAAAAAAAAATTGAAAGGGGGTGTTGGCGCCCGCAGGCAAATGCATTTTAGAAACCAAAAAAAAAATATGGAGAAAATTATACCTAAAATACACATGATAAAGCACAAACAAAAATGCCCAATAATTTTAAATAGAAAAACTATTAAAACATTTAGTTTATTAAAAGGATTATTCTTGGGTACCAGATATCAATGTTCAAGTCTAAACAAAATTCAACTAGGGTCACACTACTAAAAAAAAATTGAAAGGGGGTGTTTGCGCCCGCAGTGCAAAAGCATTTTAGAAAACAAAAAAAAATTTAAATAAATTATATTGTAGGGATACACATAACAAACTTCAAACTAAAATTTCAAGAATAGGTAATAAACAGAAAAAAACTATTCAAAATATTTAATTCATTAAAGAAGGATTTTTCGTATGGCACCAGGATATCAATCTTCAAGTCAATACAAAAAATTCAACTCGAGTTAAATTACTAAAAAAAAACTTGAAGGAGGGTGTTGGGCCGCAGGCAAAATCATTTTAGAAAACAAAAAAAATTAAAATAAAATTCTATGTGGGAAAACAATTTACAACTTCAAACTAAATTTTCAAGAATATTAAACAGAAAAAACTATTCAAAATATTTAGTTCAATAAAGAAGGATTTTTCGTATGGCACCAGGTTATCAATATTCAAGTCAATACAAAAATTCAACTCGGTTAAATTACTAAAAAAAACTGAAGGAGGGTGTTGGCGCCCGCAGGCTAAATCATTTTAGAAAACAAAAAAAAATAAAATAAAATTCTATTCTTGTGGGAAAACAATTTACAAACTTCAAACTAAATTTTCAAGAATATTAAACAGAAAAAACCTATTCAAAATATTAGTTCAATAAGAAGGATTTTTCGTATGGCACAGTTTATCAAATTCAAGTCAATACAAAAAATTCAACTCGAGTTAAATTACTAAAAAAAACTGAAGGAGGTGTTGGCGCCCACAGGCAAAAGCATTTTAGAAACCAAAAAAAATTTAAATAAAATTATATTGTGGGAATACCCTAACAAACTTTAAACTAAAATTTCAAGAATATTAAACAGAAAAAACTATTCAAAATATTTAATCATTTAAGAAGGATTTTTCGTATAGAACCAGCTTATCAATATTCAGTCAATACAAAAATTCAACTCGAGTTAAATAACTAAAAAAAACTTGAAGGAGGGTGTTGGCCAGCCGGCAGGCAAGCATTTTAGAAAACAAAAAAAAATTTCAATAAAATTATATTGTGGGAAAACAATTTACAACTTCAAACTAATTTTCAGAATATTCAAACAGAAAAACGATTCAAAAAAAATATTATTTCAATAAAGAAGGATTTTTCGTATGGCACAGGTTATCTAATTTTTAAGTCAATACAAAAAATTCAACTAGAGTTACATTTCTAAAAAAAAAAATTAAAAAAAAATTTAGATGGCACCGGCTTAGCAGTGTTTAAAAAATCTATATAGAATGATCAATAGGAATTAAATTACAGTAAAAAAAATTTTGGAGGGGAGCATGGAAGCCTGTAGGCAAATAACATCATAAAGCTAACACAAATTAGATAATTTTAATCATTTAGTATTCTCTGAAAGTTAACAAATTTGAATAGATGCATATTAAAAATCAACTGAACCTAACCTAACGTGGGAACCCACTGGCAAACGCATTTTAAGAAGCAAATGAAAAATTAAAAAAAAAAATTAAATGGCACCACCAGGTTGTAAATGTTTTAAAAAAAGATAAATATAACAAAATCAAAAAAGTTAAATATATATAAAAATAAATTATATGGGGAACGTGAGAGAACCTAACCAGCCTATTTTTAATTTATATAGTAAGTACACAGGTACTCAGTGTACTCCCAGGTATAACCAGTTATTGTTGAAAAATATTTATACAAAATAATCTACTAGTGTTCAATGAATTGAAAAAAAAGTTGATTGAGAAACCTTGATGAAATCACACTAAACTAAAGAACAAATAGGATATTAAAACACAAAACTATATTTTAAATTAAAACTATTGATTTTATACATTTTCTATTTACAAAAACCCATATTTATTGAAAACCTCATAAAATCCTAATAAAATAATATTTTGTTATATTTTATAATTCGTTATGGTAAAAACACCATTAATTATTGTTGGCTGTATTTAATTTTTTAATAACTATACTGGTACAACTCTAGCTGACAGTCTTTAAGACCGTGTTAAAAACTATGATAATTAGTTAACGTCTAATTTCCTGTCCTATCATAACCTAACCTAACCTAACCAAATTAATAATATTTAAATATTTTCTTTCATTGTTATGTTTACAATATCGAATACCTTGATAGTTAGTAAGAAAAGATCATCGCAAAGCTCACGACCAGTGATAATAGTCGTCTATCATCACCGTAGCTTCAACTAACCATAGGTTTACCTAACTAACCTTCTTATGACTTATTAGGACACTTTGAATAAAAAGATCCTGAGTTGCAGGTTGCCGAACTTAAGTGTTTGATTATCAAGTTGAACCTTTGATTGTTGACATCTTAATCCATGCTATGGATGGAGCCCATAAATAATAACAATATGGATAGGCCACGCCTAAAGTTAATTTAATACAAATTTGTAAATCAATGCACAGTCTCTCTATTGTATTAATATTTGTGATTTCATTAATATTAAATATTTTGTATAATTAGATTGGGCAAAACATAAGACAATATCATTTACACAAGACGGTGACTAACACAATAATACTTTGATAAATTATATGATATAAGTACCTTCTATATTTGAATTAATCGTTTTTTCGGTACTTATTGGTTGACGGCACTTTTACTACAGTCCCTCAATCTACTGAGGCCACCTTGAGGCATTTCCTTTTAAGAAATTATTTAATCCTCAAACATAACTCATAATTCGAGAGTTTGTAACTAATACAATCATAATATAATATGAGTCTAGTACTTTTGTAATATTTTTTTTTAATATTTACAGTTAGTGAATTATTAAGTTTGTATTCCTAATATTGTTCGAACACGGACGTTTTAGCGCCACCGCAGTTTCGGCATACGCCCTCAAAGCTGCGCTTCGGATGCCGGAGCTCTCGAGGTGGCTTAACCGCTCCCCGGCCGTCCTCGACCGGGGAAGACCTCACATATAATTTTATTATTTTTTTGTGTTATTACTCTGTACTTGGTATTATTTGGTACTATTTGGTCATCAATCATTATTCGTACCATTACGTATTGATTTTTTTCAAATATTTTGTTTTCTATCGTTAAAAAAAAAAATAATGTACATGGAAATTCGTCGGAATGGGACGACTCATTTCTATCGTGATCCCTGCGTCCGGTTCTACGTCACTGCATGTGAGGCAGAGCCTCACGGGGGGAGTATGTTCAAACATATAGACGCGTTTTTGCACCACAGCAGTTTCGGCATACGCCCTCAAAGCTGCGCTTCGGATGCCGAAGCTCTCGAGGTGGCTTAACCGCTCCCCGGCCGTCCTCGACCGGGGAAGACCTCACTATATAATTTTATTATTTTTTTGTATTATTACTCTGTACATGGTATTATTAGTTATAACTATAAATTGGTTTTGTATTCATCAATTTTTTATTACATGAACCATATTATGTTCATCGATTTGTTTTTTCAATTATAATCTATTAGTGTATTGCTATGCACTTGTTCATGTAATATTATGAGGACAGGTGATGACATTTTGGCGTATGTATACTGATTAGCACCCTGCAGCATTGCTGCTTTGTATTATTGTGTTTCACATGTGTTTATTGTTAACATGTTCTTACATGTTCTTACACTGATTTATATTATATATTACTATTTGGTCATCAATCATTATTCGTACCATTACGTATTGATTTTTTTCAAATATTTTGTTTTCTATCGTTAAAAAAAAAAAATAATGTACACCACAGGTAAGGCGCATATATGACCAGCAGCTATCGATTTCATACATCCATCTACTTCGGACTTTCATCCCCTGCTACGTCATGCGTCCGGTTCTACGTCACTGCATGTGAGGCAGAGCCTCACGGGGGGAGTATGTTCAAACATATAGACGCGTTTTTGCACCACAGCAGTTTCGGCATACGCCCTCAAAGCTGCGCTTCGGATGCCGAAGCTCTCGAGGTGGCTTAACCACTCCCCGGCCGTCCTCGACCGGGGAAGACCTCACTATATAATTTTTTTATTTTTTTGTATTATTACTCTGTACTTGGTGTTATTAGTTATAACTAAATATTGGTTTTGTATTCATCAATTTTTTATTACATGAACCATATTATGTTCATCGATTTGGTTTTTCAATTATAATCTATTAGTGTATTGCTATGCACTTGTTCATGTAATATTATGAGGACAGGTGATGACATTTTGGCGTATGTATACTGATTAGCACCCTGCAGCATTGCTGCTTTGTATTATTGTGTTTCACATGTGTTTATTGTTAACATGTGTTCTTACACTGATTTATATTATGTATTACTATTTGGTCATCAATCATTATTCGTACCATTACGTATTGATTTTTTTCAAATATTTTGTTTTCTATCGTTAAAAAAAAAAAATAATGCACACCACAGGTAAGGCGCATATATGACCAGCAGCTATCGATTTCATACATCCATCTACTTCGGACTTTCATCCCCTGCTACGTCATGCGTCCGGTTCTACGTCACTGCATGTGAGGCAGAGCCTCACGGGGGGAGTATGTTCAAACATATAGACGCGTTTTTGCACCACAGCAGTTTCGGCATACGCCCTCAAAGCTGCGCTTCTGATGCCGAAGCTCTCGAGGTGGCTTAACCACTCCCCGGCCGTCCTCGACCGGGGAAGACCTCACTATATAATTTTTTTATTTTTTTGTATTATTACTCTGTACTTGGTATTATTAGTTATAACTAAATATTGGTTTTGTATTCATCAATTTTTTATTACATGAACCATATTATGTTCATCGATTTGTTTTTTCAATTATAATCTATTAGTGTATTGCTATGCACTTGTTCATGTAATATTATGAGGACAGGTGATGACATTTTGGCGTATGTATACTGATTAGCACCCTGCAGCATTGCTGCTTTGTATTATTGTGTTTCACATGTGTTTTGTTAACATGTGTTTCTTACACTGATTTTATTATGTATTCTATTTGGTCATCAATCATTATTCGTACCATTACGTATTGATTTTTTTCAAATATTTTGTTTTCTATCGTTAAAAAAAAAAATAATGTACATGGAAATCCGTCGGAATGGGACGACTCATTTCTAGAGATTTCACTGATCCCTGATGTGTGACCTCCCCAACTTTCTGTCGTCGTGTATCGCGTGTATTGTTGAAATAGGCGTAACTAGGCTAGGGGGGGGGGCTTGGGGGGGCTTCAGCCCCATCAGAATTTCTTATAGTCCCTCCAAATTTTTTGGGTAAATGTATGTCAGTATGTGCCTAAAAAAATTTTAGTATTTACTTTATTTTTTCCTGCAATGTCAAAAAATATAATGTAGGTATCATAAAACGATACACCAATATAAACAATAATATTATCTAATAAAAATAAAATGTATATAATATTGTGTTTATAAGGTTTTATTATAATAATTATATTATTATGGCTAGACACTTGATAGTTATATCAATAACACTATCTAAGACCTGTATTTATGATTTGTTTTTAGAACAGTGGATTTACCTTATACATTTAAATCTATTTTTAAACATATTACATTATTGAATGGACTCGTATGTGATTATTTTGTTTTAGATTCTAGACATGATAATACTAGTTACACGATAACGTCGATAACATAGATATTGTATTTATAAAGTTATAAAAATCAGGGAGAAATAATTTTTTACATATTATTATTTTATAATGATTAACGAATAGTAGACAGTTGTAGTCAGAGTTGTCAGTACTGAAATAAAATAACGCAGAGTTCGGAATTAATATAACCAGCAAACCGAGTACAATTATTCTTTATTACTAAAGATTTGAACGAATTGTTCGAGTTTACGAAATTAATTTAGTAGTTTAATTTCTTATTAAAAAGACAATAAATATAAAAATAAAGAAAACTTATAACTTAAAATGGATTCTCAGTGGATGATTTGGAGATTTGATTTCGGGTCCATGCCAGCCCATACTTAAGGTAATGTTTTAAATAAATAGTTAAAATGTCATTAGGTAATATTATCATGACAAAATAAAATTAAATAATTTATCCATGATTATAAATTAATATTATATTTTTTTAATATTATCACTTATTAGGATTATCCAAAAACAATATTTGGTAAATAGAAAAGATCATTTTCGTCCAATTTTTTAAGTTATATACTTGGTTGGAATACAGTGTCAAACAAGATGCTGTATATTGCTTTTGCTGTCGATTATTTAGAAAAAACAATGAAACTATTTTATTATAAATATTTTACTTAGGTATAGACTATTATCTATTGTGTATATTTTATTTACTGTTATTAACTGAAAATAAAGTTATAATTTATGTTTAAAAATGTCAGAATAAAGAAGTATACTGTATATACAAACAATTTGCATTAGCCATTAAGTATAAATGGTATAATATATATTTTATAGTTTTATGTAATTCAGGTAAAACAAAGAATTTTTATGCATTATTAATTATTCTAAATTTAAAGTTTTTTTAGATAATTCATACAAATTTAAACTTATATTTGCGCGGGCCGTGGGGGCAATTATGTTTCCACATGTACCTCAAAACTTTTGGGACTCTAGCCCCCCCCCCCATTATAAAGGACTAGTTACGCCTATGATTGTTGATATTATCATCAACGAATTGATTACGTGCACTTATAATTGTGACCGCATGTTGCGTGCTGTGGATCATATTATGCACCGTACGACTGCAGCTTTTATTTGCGTAATTGGACCCGTTGGTCTTCTTGTAGGTTGTGGTAGCAGGGGCTCGTATGTACCTCCAAACAATCGTTTCCATATGTAGTTTCGACGGAGGTGGTCGACCGCGACGCCCTGTCACGTCCATTCGCGACCATGTCATGTACCATGTAGCGTCGGTCTCGTGTGTTTCACGGCACCTTGGTCGTCAATCGCACTCGTTGTTGGTCCCGCCTCATTGTAGTTAGTACTTCGATTCGTTCCACGTCTGCGGGACCCGGGATAGGCCCCGATACCAAGGTATGCAGTGCTGTAAATAATTGTCCACCGGAAAAGAAATGAGTGGCATAATATTATGTCCACGGTGGCTTTATTACCACCTGACCAGTGCCGTGCCGCCACTAATATTGCGTGACACGCAAAACCCTCGTGATGTGGCTGTCGCTGAAGTGCCGTGTTGTACCGTTGACATGCCATGCCGCCGTCGACCAGCCGTGACACGATGTGGCGTCGCTAGCCGTTGCGGACCGCCACTAATATTGTGTGCCGCCGCCAACAGTGTGTGTCGCCGTAGGCGATTAGGAACACCGGCCATCGCCAACGAACCGACCGGTTTTGACAGTATTTGTTTGTCACACTAATTGGATTATTATGTATTGTTGAGGCGCCCTTTTGTTTCGGTACTATAATCGCGATTATTTTAATATAATAATATTGTTTATATTTGGTGTCTCGAACGAAGCAAATTACATACAGGCATTATTATTTGCAATTATTATATTTTTGGGTAACTCTTTCCGCTCCTGTTCCAGCACAATCGCGAGTCGTTGCCGACATCGCCAACTTCGTAGGATCGGTATAGGCGCAAACCATTATAATATATGTTATGATATTTATGGAAGGCACTTGCACCAGGGCCCTCGATATGGTAATGTGGTGATCCGGCGCATCTCTTGAGATAAATGATTAATACTTAATCAAGTCTTCCAATTTCTAAACATTTATATTTTGTAGATAATTTGGGATAATTGAAGAGAAAATTTGAAATTGAAGAGAGACTGTGTGAAATAACAAAATATGTAGTGAAATGTACATTTGAACACCTGTTTAATGATATATTTAATTTAGTTTTATGTACTATAATAAACATTTGAACATTTATTACAATATACGTATATTATGTCAAGTATGATTTTTTTTTGATAATTACCTACCTACAACAATAAAGACACTTTATTTTTATATTTGAAGCAATATATGTTTGGATTATTTAGATCTATATAAACTAAATTTCAGTCCCGTAGTTTAGTATTTAAGTTGTATGATCAGAGTCGTGGAACCAAATATTTCAGACTCTACTAGAAGGTTGTAGTTAAATTAAACTATAGATAATGGGTATGTGGAATAAACATTATCTAAACTTCTACGATAATTGTTATGATATAATTATTATAAGTAATAGCTCAAATTTAGCACTTTTACGGTACTTAATACATTTCCCTATATTTTAACAGAAATATGGAGCTAAAAATATAGAAATACCTATACTATGTTACGGTCCATAGTTCATAGTTTGTTTCATTTATAATAATAATGCTTTTTAACTTTATCATAATAAATTAATATTCATTACAGTTGGCTTTTATGATTTGTTTGAACTATTAGTACATTTTTTTGGGAGATCCCTATTATTACAACACCGTTACCAATATGCGTCTCACTGTACCCCGGTTTCCACTACAGATAAATCATTACTTATACCACCAGGGCTGTGAATTAAATGCATTTACATGCTTTTTGCTACACCGTGACCATATAAAAATGGATTCGGCCAAAATCTTATTTTACATATTATTTTTTTGGGTTAGTTCATATATAATGCATGTTTTCATAATTTCTTCGTATTTATGCTTATTTCTTAAAATGTTTTTATAGTTTCGGTTCATCCGTTAGAAAAAAATAGGTGCCACCAAGTGTGTAAATGAAGAATTTTTTTTTTGTAAACCAATTTGAATTATTATTTATTAATTTAAAAATTTTAATAAGAACGTTTTCATTCAGTATTTTTTTGAATTTTAAGTGCATATTTTTGAATATTCAGTGCATATATATTTCTGTTTTAGTGCATACATGCAGGCAAATATTAACACTTTTACATTGATTAAATTCACAGCCCTGCTAATTACTTTTACTTCCTATCATAATACCTACCACAGTAATTTAAATGTCAACTTGTCAACAATCAACTGCTTCTTCAACTTGATACACTAAGAGGATGTCACCATTTAGCGCACCATTTATTTCTCTCTCTGACCCACACACAATCATTTTAGTGTTTTCTTAATCGCACATTTGGTTATGCTACGCGTGGGTCAAAGTGGAAAACAATAGTGCGCTGACATCCCAACCAGCAAATGATCTTTTTATTCTATCCTATAAGTCGAGGTTGTAAACCTATATCAACCGATAACGGTATAGTTTCAGCCATGGAGTCAAGTGGCCTTTGCGAATTCATGATCCTTCCCTACGTATTCGGCATTGTTAACATAACTATTCTACCTTTACACATTTTCTTCCCCCGTCTCTCACAGCTATATAAAGGTCAGCCACTCTAATTCCACACCTCCATATGATCGGTATTCTTTAGCCACCTCTCACTATCTCTTATCATACAGTGGACCGAACCACCTAAACCTATTCTCTCTTGTTTTCACTACAATATGTACACTACCCTAAAATTACCCTTATTAATTAATTTCTTATTCTATCCTCTTTGTACCTTAATACCTAACTTTATATTTCTCATATCTGCTACTCACACTCCACTTACCTACCCTCCTAACCTTACAATTATTTTTCGTCTTTCCCTTTCATACACTAAACATTCTGAAAGCATGTAAACTCTTTCCTTATCTTCGCCATATCACACACTTCTATTCACTCAGTCTCTAGTTACCTATATAAGTCATCGTACTTGATTATAGGTGAAAAATATTAAATATCATTGAGCGAATTCCCTACGCAAAAGAATTACTTAAAAAAATATTATACCTGACCAATTTCTAATTTTATCAAACTTTATGATAGCCAGAATAGAGTTATACCAGTATAGGTAGTTACAATAAATATAATTGAAAAGTTGCGGGCAATACATCTCCTGATCGATTAACAATAGTAAAAAAAAATCTACCGAAAAATAAGAATATAACCCATGCGTTGTAGATATTATATAAACCTACCAATAAATAATATTGATTTTTATTATAGGTACAGAGTTAGTATTTTAGATTCTGAGTGGAACGATGAATGTATTGATTTTACAATGATGTGTTTTTAAATTTTTTTATTTTTTTTTTGTGTCTGTGTACACGATAAGTAGTCGAAATAATTCTTCGATTTTCAACTTCAGTATCTTTTTCGATTGGAAAGTGAATATCGTTGGTGCATTGAGAAGGTCATAATTTAAAATACCTAGTAATTTTCAAAAGCGCCAAGAAAAACAAAAGTAAAATTAAGAAAAAACGGGACTTTTTACGCAAAATCGATTTTTCACAAAATTGAATTTGGTTTTTGTTGTAACTTTAAAAAAAAATGACCGTAGATACATGAAATTTTCACTGGTTATTTATATTTTCATTTTCTATACACGATAAAATTTTGAAAATAATTTGACTCTTTTTGAGCTGTTTACGGACATTGCCAGTTTTCAATTTTTTTAGTTTTTTTTTCTATAAATATCAATAAAATTTTATCTGTCGAGTAAAAAAGCTTGAAAATTTGATAGAAGGCTCCTAGTTATTGTTTCAAAGGCAGATGAACAAATTAAAAATCCTTAGTTACAGTTTTTATTTATAAGCATTTAAAGTTCAAATCTTGACAAAATACGGAAAAATCACGAAAATTAGCAAATTATTTTCAGTTGAGAATTCATAAAAATTTTTCTTTTTAAATCTAAGATTTGAAAATGTAATACAATATTACCCATAAGTTTGTCTACCTTTATCAAAAAAAAAATGTCGACAAGCAAATCAAATTAAATTGTTATGAGTGTTTGAATTTCATATTTTTACAACATTTGATATTCACTCGATTTCTCATTTAACGATTTTCTTATTTTAGGTATTGTAATTAAAAAACGAATGACTGTAGATACTTGAAAATTTCACTGAATGTTTATATTTTTATTTTCTATACACGATAAAATTTTGAAAATAATTTGACTCTTTTTGAGCTGTTTACGGACATTGCCAGTTTTCAATTTTTTTAGTTTTTTTTCTATAAATATCAATAAAATTTTATCTGTTGAGTAAAAAAGCTTGAAAATTTAATAGAAGGCTCCTAGGTTATTGTTTCAAAGGCAGATGAAAAAAATTAAAAATCCTTAGTCACAGTTTTTATTTATAAGCATTTAAAGTTCAAATCTTGATAAAATACGGAAAAATCACGAAAATTAGCAAATTATTTTGAGTTGAGAATTCATAAACATTTTTCTTTTTAAATCTAAGATTTGAAAATGTAATACAAGATTACCCATAAGTTTGTCTACCTTTATCAAAAAAAAAAAATGTCTACAAGCATATCAAATTAAATTTTTATGAGTGTTTGAAATTCATATTTTTACGATATTTGATATTCAATTGATTTCTCATGTAACGATTTTCTTATTTTATTGTAATTAAAAAACGAATGACTATAAATACTTGAAAATTTCACTGAATGTTTATATTAGCATTTTCTATATACCATACGATTTTGAAAACTTTGAAAACTTGGGTAAAAAAGCGTGAAAATGTAATGCAAGGCTCCTGATATATTGTTACAATAGCAGTTGAAAAATATTAAAAATACATAGACACAATTTTTTTTTGTAAGGATTTTAAGTTCGAATTTCAACAAAATTTATAAAATTTATAATTTAATAATTATTTTGTACTTAAAAATTTATAAAATGTTCAACTTTTATAGCTAAGGATTGAAAATTTATAACAAGGCTCCACGTAAATAGGTTATATATAAATTACTTTATGCACAATAATATCATCAAATATACTTAGTAACATCATATTCTGACTGACCGTTTTCGCTCAGAATCGTTTTTCTTATACAATGATATTATATCATTGAATTCAAATTTAACACCATCCATTACAGTGACCCACTTGTAATCTACTGTACAGCAGAGCGACATCCACTTACCCACCTTTTTAAATGTTGTATTCAAGGATTTATTAGTTTTATACCTAACGAAAATTAAATTTATTCACAAGTCAGTTATCAACTAGAACTCGACTACCGGCAAAATATTGTGCTTTAAAATAAAAACTTTTGAAGCATTGTGTTAAAGTAAACAAGAGATAAATAGGATTACAATGCATTACAATTATGTTATGTACCTTTATGTGAAAAATAAACAATAAATTAAAATAATCGTAACACCCATGTTCATGTTTTACACTATTAAAATAGGTACACGAGTATATAATTATATTAGGTATTCATAAGCGTCCACATGGGTGGTCAGGATAGACAGTTGACAGTTGACTATAGGTACTCCTTGAAAACTTTTGTATTTTAGGTGTGCAGCAGTATACGTAGGTGCCAATGATATAGATATTAAGTGGAAAAATAAAAGTTACGTATGTTAAGTGACATACCCTCAATGCTTAAATTAAACTTCAGGTTTGGGAAAAAAATGTACCAGTAATAAATGGGTATGGTATTAAATATTTCAGCATACCTATACCATCATATAATATTATAATCTAAAATAATAATTATGGTAAAATACTAAATTGGTGTAAATATTAATAAATTGGGTGTATAATGTATGTAAAATATAAAGATTAATAACATTATATTGTTATAAATACTTCGCGCAAACCTAAGATGTTACCCGGCGAATAGTATAGGCAAATAAGGTACGCGTATTAAACCGGTAGTGGTAAAACGAAAACAACGTTTGGATTGTTCGAACTGGCGTATAATTTATTATTTATTATACATTGCGCCTTTGGTAGGTAGTAACGTATACGCTTCTACGTAACCGAATTAACAGATTTTTCGTGACAATAAATATTTAATTCAATTCTAAAAATTAAATTTAAGCCCCAAAATAATATGAAAAACAAACTTACGCGTAAACATCGACTCTTCCGGTGAAACCTAGCTGTACTGCAGCACACGCTGCCGCCGAAGAAACAGTTATCTTCATCCGTCTACATCTCGCTCCGAATTGAAACTAGAAAGTATGGAAATATTTTATGAAAATAACCTAAACGTTACAAAATGTGGAAGTTCGTGTTATTTTATAATATTATACTGCTTAACGAACTGTCCGTCAATTGTTGGCTTATTTTATTTTTTTGTTCACTGCAATAATTATTAGAATAGTGAATAGTCTCCGCCGAATGTCGACAATTGGCGATTGCCACAGATGACATAAATATATTATAATATGACAAATACATGGAACTTATCCTCAGTATATACAGGTTGTCCAACCGAGATCTGACAAATGCCATAATACTTTTACTATATACAAAATTTTAAAGTTTTTTTTTTTATATAATTTATTGTCACTCACGCTACACGTCTAATATACAAAAAATTATTTTTATTTTTTATTACTGAAAATAAAAAATTTAAAATTTGATTTAAATTTGTTTAGATAAATTCAAAATAGCCAATTTGTGAATCTAATTATAATAACAATTTTTATGCTAAAAAAATGTATATAAGTCAAGTAGTTTATTTTTAGAATTTTTTTAAATGTCTTTAATTTGTTTATTAAATTATTTGGAACGTAATAACTTTTTTAAAAATATCATTTTTGGGAATTTGCTGACATTAGTATATTTCTTAAATTATTTACTTATCACATAATATTAACAATTTTTGTCACACGTTTAAGTAGCATAATATTTTTTTTTGTCATTTCTTTCTGTTACATCCTATATAATATGGTCTATTGATAAAATATCATATATTCTTTACAGAAAATTTTGCGATCTATAATATATTCTGGTTTTCTTTTTCAGGGGGGTTGTTCTGGAAAAGTGAAATCGATGAAAAAGATTGAAATAAGATAAAAATGCATGTGTTTATAGTTTTGAATATAAAAGCTCTGAGATGATCGGTATGAATTTCGTGGGAAATCTAAAGGTACTAGAAAACTAAGATGAGCGTGTTGAATGAAATAAATTAAAAATTTATTTTCACAACAATCGCTTAAAAATAAGTTTAATTCAAATAATGAGATGAACCTTATTGAATCATTTAAATTTTCCAGATCAAGCCCCTTTGGTCGCATGCCAATTTTAACCATATACTAGACGTCAAGTTTATAGACATTCTATATAATGCATTCTCCTGCCGGTGGCCCTAGACACTGTTGGGGAAATTTTTATTTCTTTAGTAATTAAATTACGATACGAATAATTATAAGTTACGTAGGTATACTGTCCAATACTCGATTACTGGAATTTAAATTAAAGAATGTGATATACCTAGGTAACCTATCGATCTATTATGAAACAGAAACTTAACCTAGGTACCAATAATATCACAATATCAAATAGTGAAGTGTGAAAATTTGAAGAAAATGTCCTATAGGTATATCCCGTAAAACCCCCCCAAAAAAAAAAATGCGTTTGAGGTGTTCTCTTAAAACCCAAATGTTTAATGACCGTAACCCGTATGGATAGAACATTTATGTTTCACATAAGACATGTTAAACGATGTGCCATGAGACACATAAATTCACTATGCATAATACGGACATAATAGTGGTGGATCTATTTAACGAAAACTAAAACTATCGTGACGGAACGGAATTACGAAGAACGTATAAGACAAAAATAATCGTCAGTGAGTGGTAGGTATAAACTGCTATGTACCTACTTACAAATCATATTAAATCATATTAAATAACATTAATCATTATACATTTTCTTATTTTAATAGGTAGGTATAAATACCACTTACCTTCCTACTTATAAAAGCATTGCAAAATCATTGGTTTTAAATTTTAAAAATTATTCTACTATAACAATGAATTAGCTGTAGGTAGAGTATTATAATTTAAAGTATTTTCATAATATCCTAATTTTTGTGCACCTAAAAACAACTGGATTTTTAAAACTATTCTACGTCTGGCGGGTATATAAGTTTGTCTGACAATAAATATTTACATTAGGTCTACCGCGTCAAAAGAGTAAAAGGACAAAATTTACGTAATTACCTATTTATTCTTCCAGTGAAACGCGTTCCCTTCGAGTGTATAATATTGTCTAGTTCAGAGCTGTGCATCTCCGACAAGAAAAATCCGCACTTCTTCATATCTCCGATCCAAAAGTTCAGTCTGGAAGTATTGAGATTAATGACATTTATAAAAATAGGTACCTAGCGGCTAGCTTAATAACCAGAGTGGAATGAAATATGTTGGTACGTATTGGAATCGCTGTTCGTCTCAGACAATTGTCATTTGCCATAGATTATTTGTAATTATAACCTAACTGTCCTAACCGATGGATGATGGATATTTTCACATAATCTTTAAAAAACATTTATTTGTTTATACTAGACACAAATGCAGTAAATTTAATTCAAATTTATAATAATGATAATGGTTTGTTACTTAGTATCCATTTATTTATTACTTGGTTTATTAACAAATTCTAATTTATATAAAATAATAAATGTATATATTATAATAGGCAATATTTTACATATTTAATAAAGCAAACATTTATAGTGGATATTATAATTATTATTACTATGTTAACTATTTTATAAAATTAATATAATTTACATTTTGTTTTGGAATTAATTTAAGTAACATATCTTTCTATATTATTTTATGTTATTAGATTATTTAGTAAATATATAGCAGATACCTACAGGCTACAGCGAATAAAAAAAGTATCAAACATAAATAATAAGATTATTCCAGGCTGAAACTGAAAACAATAATTTAGTAAAACAAAAAAAAAACCCCGAGGACTCAAGAACTTCGGAATAGGTATACTGATGAACTAGATTACTTTGCTATAGACTTTTCATAACTTGACTGCTTCCCCTATATTCAAACTATACAACAACATCATTGTTCAAGTAAATCACGGATGTTTTAGTTTGATCACAAAATTAATTAAAAGTTAGGTATATACCTACATAGAAAAAAAAATCTAAAATGAGAGGTATGATTCTAATCACGATTTAAGATATATCTTAAATCGTGATTCTGATTTATATACTCAATTGATGGTCGTCGAATAAACCATTATACCGTAGTCGATGGGCAACCATACTATCTTAAATCGTGATCTACATTTAAAATGTTATCATTGGAATTGATAATAATTTTGGTATCGTTGGTATTACATTTTGGTATAAAACCCACGAAACGATGATGATCGTGATAAATGTGATCACACGATCATAAAGACTATATAGATACAACACGACACGGTGTAAGTGTGAACCCCCCTTTTACGAACATTTTTTTGAGTCCTACCGGACCCGGTAATCGATTTTTTCATAAGCGGTTTCGTTCCCTGGTAAATTTATTTACCATCATTAAGATAAATTATCAAAATGCATAGGCGATGTGGTGTAGATCAATGTCATATTTTGAAAAACAAAACTAAATGTACATTATTCAAAGCACCAAAAGAACTGAATATTTTAACAGCTTGGAATCCAAATAAACATTTTCATAATATTATAATAGAAATAGAAAATTTTTTCTCAAAGTATTGTAGTATGCCTAGTGTATTTCAGAAGACAATTGATGATTTTTTAGAAAATAATACCAGTTTACAAACATTTTTATGTAATGAATATAAAACTGAAATGCTGATGTTCATCGTCAGGTATTACATTACAACAAGGATGAGACAGTTCTCTAAAATAGAAAATAAAAATCAAAACAAAATAAATTTGAAAAAGAAAATAATCTGCTAAATTAGTCATTACTTGAGTAATGCATATAATATCTATAGTTCTTGTTTTTTTAAATTATATTTATTGTTGTTATTTTTTTATGCATACTGCATACACAAATATCTGCACAGTATTATATAGGTAGGTAGGTATGAACTTGAAAACAGAATATTCCATATTCACAACAATTATTGTTAATGTAAATCAAGTATTAACAGGTATGTCATACCTACTATAGTTATTAGTTATTACATTAATAAAGTAAAACACTAAAATGCAAATATGTAAAAATAATATTATAATGTATTAACTCTAATACTCTATCTACTATGTGCTAGTTGTAAGATGAAAGTTGTATTGAAATTTGCTCTCAATCTCATAAACTACTTGTCAATTAAGATACTTTATATAGTATATAGGGAAGTCAACTAAACAAGTAAATTTTAGATTTTAATTCTTAACTCAATATTTTTTTATATAGGTAGTAGGTACAATAAATAATAATTACAATTTAACAATTAAATATATTATTATGTAATGCACTTACGTACCTAGATGGCGTTAAGATCGACGTTGTACCAACTACTAGCGTTGTACCATGAACTAAGATATAATCTAACCTAATGAAATGAAAAATACTAAATTAATTTTTTTTTCTTTTAGTTCTAGTTCTACAGATAGTAATAACGTTTCATTTTCTTCAGCTGATTTTGTTATTCCGTTGTCTGCTACTAAACCTAGGCTAAAAGAAAATGCTATTCCTTCAATGTTTGAAATAAATGGTTAGTGTAATGATTTAAGTACATGGATATATAATTAGGAAATATTATAAATTAAATAAATACTATGCATAATATTTTTGAAAATAGCTAAAATATGCATTAATAATGTAATATAAATTATAATTTAAAACATTCCTAATATGTACATTCCTAAGTATACATACTCATAACAAATATTTAAAGTTGTGTCTTATATTATAAAAAGTAGGTATAACTAGTAACTACATACATAACTAGGTACTTTTTAATTTAAGTAGATAAAATAAAATATATGAAAGTGCGTTAAATTCCGAGCCGTAATAATAATGTAGTAAATTAATCGTCACCAGATAGCGTAGGTACCGCTTAAAGGTACAATGCGTAATATTGTCTGACCGGCTGATAAGGCTCTGTGTCCAGTCCTGTATATCTTAGTTCATGACACGCCGACACGGACTAAGATATAATAGTCCGTGATACACGATTATAAAGCACTTTTTATCTTTAACCTATAATCGTGCCCATAGATAATAGAAGTACCACTGGCTACAATCAGCGAGTCCCACGGGTCCCCGAGTTTAACGACAACGAGTTTCCGATGGCATCTGCATAATTGCAATTTTAACAACGTATAATCAACATTTTCATAATATTTGTGTACTGTGATAAGTGATAACACTATTTGACAATAAATTAATATAATATTCTATATTGTCCACATTAGATATTATTAAACCTGTTATAAATAAATCGTAGTTATTCGTTTTTGACTTTGTTGATAGTAAATATTTACAATAATTATTGTAGTTATTAAGAATCCAGAATTCTGACTTGTGCACCATTACAATGCCTGAGAATTATGGCTGTGATCATTGTGAAAAAACATTCACGAATCGTCGACACTATGATCTGCACGTTGACGGTCATTTGCGCAACATTTGTCGTGTTTGCGGATCATCATGCAACAGCCGCAAGATGTTGGTCGCTCATATGTCTACAGTCCATGGATCCAAATTGGAACCAATTGTGTTGAATTGCAAGTACTGTATGAAAACGTTTGTTCAAAAACGTTCGTTGCACTTGCATTACAAGACCGTGCACAAAAACACGGGTACTATATGTCTTGATTGCGGACAGCCGTTTGATAGCAAACAAGAACTTGCTGATCATGCAAAAACAATTAAGCACGGCGATGGTTTCATATGCCATAAGTGTGGGGAAGTATTCACCCGAAACCAACAATATAAGTTACATTTACAAGTAAGATTTTCACTGGACATTTTTATGTTGATGAATTTAATTAACTATTTTATCGCAACCATTTATAGAGGCACGATGCATACTGTTGTTTCAATTGCAATGCGCAATTTGCAAATTCTAAAAAGTTGAACAAACATTTGAAATTGTGTGTTTCAATACCACCAACCGACAACTATTCAAAAAATAAACAGTCAACCACAGGTAACTAGAATTCACTTTTTGTAATAATTTATTTATATAGACTGCTTAAGTACCTACTGAATGACAATGTTGATAATATTGTATTATATATTGAAGCTCAAGCAACAATTATCTATGTTCAGTTTTCTTTTATTAATTCATAGTTAAAAATTAAAAGCTATAAATAAATAATTATAATTTATTCATAGATTTCAAAATAATAATAGCTTAAAACAGGGATGGCAAATAGGATTTGTATCTATACTTGAAAATATAGTATTTTGTGTAAAAAAAAGTGTATTCCCCAGGACAAATTCCTAATCACGCTACCGAAATTGACCTATTATCAGACTTATAGGATTATCTTTAACTAACATTATTTATATTTGTCAATGGCTTTTTTTTCATACAGTTTCAATTTTAATTGAAATATCATAAAAAAAGCCAATGTGCCAATACAGATAATGTTCTTAGCTTAAAGTTTGATTATGAGTCAGAATTTTAATATTTAAGCTAACAAATAACCCTAGATTAGTTCTAACTGGATGCGTTTCTGCAATGTTGCTTCTGGGTTAGATAGAGAAAACAAATAGTGTGTTTCTATCTAATTAACAAATGTATTAATTAAACAACTGACTGGCATAACATAGTCTGTTTTTATTTTATTAATACATAGGTAAATTTGTTATATTTTTTATCATGTCTTAGATTGAGTCTTAATATTCAAAACTTATCAAAAATAATTATTTTTAATGATTTAATCAGCTTAATTTTAAATTGAATTTGTTTGTTTTAAGGTGTTGTATATGAATGCATTGAGTGCAAAAAGTCGTTTGAGAAAAAAAAATATTATAAACGCCATATGAAAACAGTCGTTCACTCAGGTAATAAAGTCGATAATCCATTTTATTGTGCCCATTGTCCAAAGATATTTTATTATAAATTTAATTTATCATCACACATGAAACAAGTTCATTTTAAACAGTACAATAATTATATTTGTAACTTGTGTGGGCGGAGTTTTCAGTATGGAAACAATTACAAAAGGCACAAAGATTCTCATATGCAAGTCAGAAACTATGTTTGTGAACATTGTGGTGCCTGTTTTTATCGCAAACACGCTTTGCAAGATCACCAAATTGCTATACATAATGAAGAAAAAAATTTTGTTTGCAATGTATGTGGTGATAATTTTAAATTAAAATCAATTTTAATAAGGCATATGAAAAATCATTCTGAAACCAAAAAATATGTGTGCCATTGCAAACGTATATTTAAATTTGCATCCAATTTACGACGTCACCAAGTCAACATCCACAATCAAGTATATACTGAATCTGTTAAAGTAAAACGCTTTGTGGAAGATAATAGCCGTTCGTCTCCGTTGGCGGTCATGAACGAAGAAAAAGAAATACAAAGATTGAAACAAAAAAATATCAACCCCCTTCGATTAGAAGACAGTGTATCATATTCATTGATGGCATATCATGATAACTTAGATTTAAGTAGTGTTGATATAGCAGAAAGTGTACTTCAAGTAGCCTCTGCTTCAAATTACAAGATAGAATGTGAAGAAAATTCATGTTTTCCTGGAATTCATCCTCCTATTGAAACATCTCTAGTATGCAGCTTAAATGATGGTGTAGATTTGTCTCCTAATTCTTCACAGCAATACTTATCTGATTATGTTGTTCCACATCAGTTTCCATTTTTGAATATTTGAAGTATTTCAATGTTACAAAATTGTATTTAGGGATGTTTATTAATGATGAAACAAATTTTTTGTGATGCAAAAAGAATATTGTACAAAATATTACCAATATTAGGGTATTAACCATGATTTATTTTCTGTAGTCTACTTGACTTCTTATGCTTAATATTTTACTAATTTGGTTTTATATGAAAAATATTATTTAAGTATTATAAAAATGAGTGGCGCTGAAATGTTTAAAATATACAATATATAATATTATTACATAGTCTATGACATCGTACATCAAGGGGCCCTCCACCACCCTACTCTTACTACAGTATTACAATATTATATACTTATGGACCAGGGTCGTTATAGTTATAATTTATACATTTCATATTGGATAATAAAAGAAACATATTTTCTCATAAAATATCTGGTTGGTGTTTGTGCAGTCTTCTAGGAAGATATCTTGTGGTAGCAAAGTTTTAGCCTGAAATTGTATGTTATTTCTCCAAATTTTGAAATGGGTAGCTTCTTCAGTTTTCTCTTGATTATTGTGAATTTTTTGAGTGTAAAGTGTTAAGTTTATTATAGTATTACAGATATAAACATTTACAAAATGTAAATTATCTTCTGTAGACTACAACACCACTTTCCTCAACTCTCAAGTCTTTACTGTAATTCACAATAAGACTCCATAAAAAATATAATTCTGATTTTCTTACATTATTAAAAATAATAAACTTTTATCATTTAGTGTTCTGCTATAATATTTCATAAATAATAGGCTATTTAAATAAAAATAAAAAAAAATTAGCAAAAGAAAATACCAATTGTAAAACCAACCTTGTTTTGTTTAAAATCTAAAATCCAAAAAACTGTAAACTTCTTTATGATGGATATTTTGAGCTTATTTTTCAAATTAACAAAATAAATGTTAAGAAATAAAATATTATATTTTGGAAATATAAAACGGCATATAGTAACAAGTATACAAATAAAGACTGAATATTGTGTTAGATTAAAAAAAAAAAATGTTGGTAAATTGATGAACAAGATTCTTTTAACATACATTAACTACATTTAAATGTATTATTTTGTTTTACATAAAAGAGATCTATTATTTTATAAGAATCTGTGTTCTTTAGTTAAGACTTGTATGTATTAATTTTAGTCAGTGGTCTCCAACGACTTCAACTATGTTTCGGCTGAAAGCTTGTGCGCTACCTATTAAAAATATATTATATTGTATATATTTTAATATTATATTATTGTTATATAATTGTATACCTAAGCGAAACGTTTATCAAAATGAGTGTGCAAACCCCTGTTGGTAATTTCAAATCTTATATAATAAAATACAATTTTATAAGTTCAATGAACAGTTATCTATACTGAAACAATACTCATTTTGATAAGTGTTAAATTTTAATTTTTCAACCAAAATTCAGTTAAAATTGAAGCCAACAAATTTTAAATAAAATTGTCTTTTATCAAGGAGTTGATTGTTTTATTATAATTATATTATCAAAGAAGTAAAGTGATAAAAATATAATACATGGCTTGTGGATGATTGGAACTTGGCGCCTACCTATAAGCTATAACATAATAAATAATATTATGTTTTATAAAAAATGAATACAATTGAATTACTGTATGCAATGTATGTAACCTGTCTTTCCGATCAGACGAACGAACTAGTGACTGAGTCTCTCCCATTGTTTTTAAAATCAATGGTCTCTCCTAAATAAAACACAATATTACCATTTATAATTTAATATTTCTTTCATCCGTATGCTTTCAAAATCATCCAATTTCTGCAATGTTTAGTATTATTGATTGCTGATGTATATACATTTATGCTTGGAGATTTGCTATACACTGTGCTTGTAGATTGTACAGTTTTAGATATATCTAGAACCGTGTTAGTGATATTTAGATTTATGACTTATATAAAATAACCCCACTAACTTGGACAAGAAATACTATTAGTAAATAGTAAATAATGACTGTCACTATCAAGCCAGTAGGAAGACCCAGAAGAATATGTGGTAATATTGTGTATAAGAAAAATCAAAAACCATGGGAGGAATTTATTATTTGGAAGGAGATCGAGGAACCTTAAATTACGCTACTGAGTAGGTTCTGAGTAATATTGTTAGAAACTGTAGTACAATATATCACAATATTATTATACTGTCGTATTGATAGCTTATAGACTAGGTATCTATTGTTATTGTGCGCGGCTCAGTCAGTAATCCAGATAATGAAATATTTTAATTCAAGACAATTTCCAACAGTAATTAATTTAAAATGGTTTTTTATTCAAAAAAACTCAAGATAAAAATATATCGAATTGTACAAGTCAAGAAGTGGCATGAAGGCACTCAGTTCGATCAAGACTATGAAAATTCTGTGCTGCAGACCCCCTTATTATGTTATCTAGATAAAAATAACTTATCTGATTATCTGCAGATTATTAGTTAATATTTTTATTAATTTCATTTAATTTTTTCTGTTTTACCATAACTTTTAATATTTGAAATTTTTAAACAACCTGCCAAATGCGACTGCGTAATAATTTTGAATGTTAGTATATTTAAAACCAAATAAATTTTAAAATTATTTTTACATTTAACTATCTGCATTGATTATTATGTTATTACTGCAATAAATTGTGTCATTAATTCATTAAACGATAAAATTAAGTGTCCAGATAATTTAAAATGTCCAATATATTAATATGCGTTAAACAATCCTTTTGTTATTCATATTTATTAATTGAATCTATTGTGTTTTTATATAATAATAAATAGTATTAATTATAAAATCATAAATATATTATGTATATTACATACATTATATATTTATATTAGTATAACTTTTTACTTATATTAATCATCACAACTAATAAATTCATAGCTCCTCAGAATTTATAATATATAGGTATAGGTTTAATGAAGTAAGAACATACGTAAAGCTATTATTTAAAAAGTTCAAACATTATGATTTGATTATTAATAGTTTATAGGTAATAAAAGTATTTCACAACTTTGTCGGCAATGAGCACTGAGCAGACAGTTGGTCTTAAAAAACCTAAAAACTGTATAAATGTATAATTATCTATTTTCTTCCCAGATAAAGAGATTATCTTACCTTTTATCTAGATAATGCAATGTAAATATTTTGATTTATCATTAATTATCAATACTAATTTTTACATACCTATCAGAAAAATATAATAACTAATCTAACTGATAGGAATCTATATTATAAACGTTATAAACTATTAATATACTCATAACTTATATATACTTTGAAACAACTAATCACAGTAATTACGCGACCGATTTGGCTGATTCTTTTTTTGTTGTGTTCGTTATTGTCTGACAGGGTTTGTATATTGTATGCAAGAAAATGTTTGACAAATCAACCGGAAAAGAAGAAAATCTGGAAGGCAAAAATACAATAGTGGCGCACTGACGCCATCTGTCATAATATATTTTTGTTTATTGTAAGGTTGCTATTGGTTATGATTGAATATAATTTTATACCTGTATATTATATTTGGTCTAAACTCAAAACCATATTATAACTTGGTAAAAATGGTATTCGCTAACTCTTCGACCGTTATCCCGGAACCTACACATGAATATAATAAACAAAAAGTTAATAAAACATTCGTAATTAAGTAAGTTAGGTCTTATCCACAGGTGAATTCAATACCTGAAAATATACTGATCGTATAATCACAAGCGTGTCTCACGATAATGCCGGCGTTGTATGTATAAATATAATATAATCGAACATGTCCTGACTGGCTGATAAACGTAGAGCTTAAATAATGACAACTTGTAATTTTCACGGTACCTATTATATTAGTCCATTATTATTTATTATTATTATTATAAGTCCAAGATATTATGGATGATTGATGAGAATAGGGAAGTGTATGGTGATAGTGGTGATACGCACATATTTTACACTCGGATGAAGCCGGGTAATTCAGCTAGGAAGTAAAATAAATTTAAATAGCTTTTGTACAACTCTGAATTCTCTAGAGCATTAAAAATAAATTATATATACTTATCTACTGCATTTATAATTTATGACTACTGGCTATAAGTGTTAATAGTGTTTATGTATAGTTTATAGAAATTATTAATAGTTAATAGGAGTTAGGAATGTAAAAATAATTAAAACCTGATAACAAACGTCTACGTAAAATATTCGTAGACAATATTGAATATTTTAAACATATTTTGTAATATTTTTTTTTATCAACTTTCAACACAAATTAAAAGTTCAAATCTGGGGTGGAAATGGGGGGATATTTCGGACTAGGAGAATATAAAAGTACCAGCCCACTTACTAATTTACCAAATATTACATTTCAGCCAAATTTATTACTATATACATCGATACAAGCTTTGAACAGCGTATGTTTATTGTTTACATAATACATATTGAAAACAGTCTAAGTAGGTATACCTATATAACATAATACAAGTGAATAATTTGAATTATTAATGTTACAATATTTTTATATTTAATTAGAAATCTTATTCAATAATAGTGTGCTTTTAGACTTGAGTAGTTGAGTATTTTAATAATGTCATCATTATCTATTTCATATAGAACATCCTTTTCATTTGCCATGAGCAATAAAACAAAATCAGTTTACCTATATCTTTTTATTTTTCAAAAAATTTTTTTGTATGCTTGCAATTTTATAAATTAATATACTTGAGCTAATTTTATTATAAAATATTTGAGTTACCTTATTCTTATAAAAAATGTAGTATTATTTACTAATGTACGTAATTGTATTATTTTATATTTTAAAATTTTATTTATAAAAACATTTTACTAAATTTTTAAAATTGGATATTTTGACCTACCTAGATTCATCATTAATTATTATACACTAGACACGACACAACACGACAGACGACGTACCTAGCTGTGAACCTGACTTAGGGTATTCGATACCCCGACATTTTTAAGGAGTTCAATATACCCAGGAAACTTTCTATGTATATGTGGATGTGGCTGATGTAAATGTGTGCGTAGTAAGTGATCATTATTGTGTGTAAAAAAAATGTCGGAGCGCTTCCACATGTGCGCACTGCGCACGCACATGTCAATAACGTACCACACAAATATTATAACTACCTATTATTCTTTTTTTTGGTCAAAAGTATTAACATATAAAACATATTTGAATTCGACATCAAATACCTTGAAACCGGCTTCCTTATATTTTTAAATTAATTTTTTTCTATTCAATATTGTTAATATTTGAAAATTCCTGATATTTAAAATTTAAAAACTAAGAGTTAAATTTTAAAAAATGTAGAAAAGTCGTTTTCAAGTAAACGTCACGATAAATTCAAATATATTTTCAGAAGTTTCATCTGCAGATGACTATACAACTGGCATAAAATAGGACTATTTTGGTAAAAGACACAGACTGGATTCGATCCTCTTACCATTCACTCAACTGTCTACAGTGAAAATGCACATGCGAACTTAGTTATATTTGTTCGTTCGGATAGAAACGAGTCTTAGGGATAATATAGGTACAATCTAGACTCTGATCGGATCACTCGGACACAAAGAACACAAATGGGAGAATTAAACGAGATCCGAGATCTAAAAAGTGTCCATTATTTCGGGACCAACACCACGTGGGTCCAACCCGCAAGTTTACAGCGGGTAGCTGCAGATAAATATTCATAATACTGTATAGGCGGTGTCCAGGTGGGTACTGCAAGTTTATCTGCCTACCTGCCGCCTTCCCGCAAACCTGCTCGGACATCGAAAATTACCCAATATATACCTATATATTATTATTCGCGTTGTTGTAAAATCCTACGAGTGTAATAATAATAATAATATGTTAAACGCGTTATTGGCGAGAGCGATTGCGACGACGACCGCGACCACTGTAAGCAACGATATACTACAACGGCGGCGGATCGATTTTTTCGGTTTTCGACGGTCGGACGGCGAAGCGCGTGTGTGCCGCGGCGGCGGATTTGTGACGGCGCGCGTACGGTCTACGCGGACGACAGCGGCGGCGGTGGCCTAGACCGAGACGCCACGGCCGCCTGAGCCCGAGTGGCAGTCGTAGTACCGGTGTGCACGCGACCGCACGCACCCAAGCGCGTCGGTGCCGGCCGTGATAGGGATTCGCGCGCGTTTTACCGACGACGACGATCGGGCGACGTTCGTACCGCTGTTATTATTTTTGTCTTTTACATTTTATAATTTTCGTTCGTAGTAATAATTGTTATTCCGATTTTCAACGGTCGTTTTACATCACGATAGTTAATGGTCCGCGTGAAACGAGCCGGTCGTCGGAGCTCGTTCTAATAAATGACATCGAACATCGTACAACCCGGCGGACGCGATGAGAACGTCTCAGTCGACGGTAAATGGCCCGATATGATATATTATTATTTATTATTATATTTTTATACCTTTACCTACGTACCTATAGTACTACCCATGTACAATCTATTGGCGTAGTGGTGCAATTGTGTGAACGATAGTAATGCAAAAATAATAAAAGCAATTCGTCGCATTGGGCACCTTTAATATAAAACATTTATTTTGTAATTCTTTCCCTACAATATATTTGTTATGCTCCAAGTACATTTTTTTGATGATAATTTCAAAAGATTATAATAATTACTAATTAGGTATGTAAGTTATAATCAAATTTAACATTTCTCCGTAAGAAAAATGTTTCCGTCGACAGATGTATGTATCAGGGGCAAATGTAAATCTTCTCGTACTATGTAATGGAACGAATAACATTCATTTCTGTGAGAAAGTTTAAAAACTACCAAACCACTACATTTCTGAAATAATGAACATTATTTTAGAATACATCATTTGCTTTTTTGGCGGTAAAGACCGTGTTATCAAATAAAAAATTTCATTAAAAAAAATATTTATTAATATTGTTCACAATTTCCAATTCTAACCTTAATCCATTCTAATAATATTCAAACATTAAACAGTACAGAATAATATTTACTGTACCTACCATTATTAATATAATAAAGATTTTTTTTATATTTATACCTAGGTATTCGGTACTATTAATAATATCATAGTACCTATACCTAACACCTATATTATGCATTGAGTTTTGGTCAGAAGCGTAGGTATTACTTACTATAATTACTAATTACTATCATAGGCACAACTAGGGTTAAAATACTGGGGTGGGCTACCAAAACTATTTATTTAAAATAACCCATAGGTGGCTTATATCTAAATCAATAAGGGATATTTTTGGGAGGGCTAAATTTTAGTCGAGGGGGCTATATATTAGTATACTGCGTATTTTTGTTTTTTAAACAGCCGCACGGCGACGCGAATTGTTTTTCTTAATTTGATTTTTCATTTCCCTATTCGTTTTTGACTTATGTTAGCCAATAATTATTCGATGGCATTATTTATTAACTATTATCATCATATAAACAGTTTCTACAATAGTCAAAGAAGTTTTTGACTGACTAATAACTATACTGACTATACTGCTGCGCGTTAAAGGCCATGAAATGCATAGGTAGGTAATGTCTTAAATGTGTTACAGTATTATTATTTATTATAGATATATATTAAAAAGTTTAAATACCTACTTATAAGTTATAACTAGTTAACTACTCGTTCAAAATTAAATTTTGATATATACCTATCAAAATACTCAAAATATAATATTTTTCTTCGGAAAAATAAATTTAAAATGTACGTCTTTCAAAAAAAGTAAAAAAACATAAAAATGATTAAATGATAAAATATATTTTTAAAAAAGTCCAACACTTTTTGAAATAATACGCGTAGATATACTAAATCACCTTGTGCTATACACTAAATTTTAAGCTTACCTTTAAGCTTTATTAACCATTATACCTATCGGTGTATCGGTCGCCTATAAGGCTATAACCTATAACGTAATATATAGGTACCCACCTATAATTCGCTTATGCATTCGGTCATTTTTGTGTAATATTTATCAATTCAAAAGCCTTTCATCTTATTTTCTTTAAGGCAACTCAATCTTTTAGGACCGCCACCCAAGTATAACCTTATAACCTTTCACGACCCACATGGTTTTAAAGAATAAAATACATTCATCCACTCAGAATTTAAAAGTAGTAAAAATAAATATGTATTTATTTTGTAAATTAATTGTTTTATTATGAGGTGCACGTGAATTGTGCACTTGTTTCCTGTTATGTTTGATAACAGCACCGATGTTCACGTCAATCTGAGATATTTACAGTTGCAAGGAGTTCGACATTCATCGCTTATATAATATACAGCTTAAAAAACATAATTATCTCGCAACCCATAGTTTGAGAAACACGCTGTTCAAATCCCTAAGGTAATTTAAACTATAACGAGAAACAATACTAATTAAAAAAAATTAAAAATTTGTATCCAAACCATAGACGGCTTTGAAAGCAATTTGTCCATCTCCTCAACTTAAACGATCCAATGTCAAACAAACTTGAACGGCTTAAATTTGAACGGCGAGAGTTTCAATTAAAATTAAGATCTAAAACGTACAATGACAAGCTTTAATTTATATAATGAAAATTAATTTTGTGAGATATATTCAACCTTTCACATTTAATTGTGATTTACAGAATGCTCATGCCAAATTAACACGTACATTTTAATTCATAAAACAAACATAATATACTAATTATAGTAATCAGTACCTACCTAATTACTTTGTGTCACCAACACTGAGCGAAATGATAGTAAAGTTGCGATAAAATGCCTAACTGCCGTCAATGTATAAAATGTATTAAACCGTTCACTTTTTGTACACAAAATAAGTTGTTAATAGGTAGGTATAAAGCCATAAAGGGCACTAATATAAAAAATAATGAATTGTCGGTTTTGATTTTTTTGATTAATGTCAACGAAAAATGTCAAATTTACTTTATAAGTATTCGTTTTTTTGTTTTTACGTATTTAAATGACCTAAAAACAACCAGGTATACAAACCTGCATTTATTCGTATAACCATGCACACTGTGAAGGGTCCCGCGTCATACCGACTGCGGTCAGGCTGCGTTTGAGAATTTTTTTTCTAGCTATGATAAATAAAATACAGAAATCTCCTCATTAAACCACAATACCACTCCATTGTATTTTTAATACATAGTTTTACGATTTATTTTTTAATATTGTTATTTTTTAATTTGTACAATTAGTTTGTGCAGGAAAAATTTTTGTTTCGGTAAATATTTTGATCGAGCTTATTCAGAAAAAAAATATCTGTATAGGTATTATATACGATGTCTAAAAAAATGTTAAACAATAATTGTATGAAGTTTTTTATTTTCTATATTTAATTTACTCTGTTAAAAACTTTATTTTTAGTATGTAGGTACATACTACATTTAATATTCATTTTGATTTTTTTGGGAAATGTTGAATTTGATTTGAATAATATATAAATGAGTGTGAAAGTGAAACCTATGATGATTTTTTATTAGCACTCAACATATTTTGATAAAAAACAAACATGTATCATTGTACAGCCAATAGTCACCTAAGGTACTTACTCCTTTTCAAATTACAACAAAATAAATTACAACTTATATGTATATAATGCATTTCGATAGAATGTTTAATTATTTTATAGTATACATTTCTTTATATACGTAGTCAATTAAAGAATAAACGCATTAAATCTAGAAAAAAAAAATAGTTTATAGATATTAATAAATTAATAAACTACTAAACCGAAATTTTCATCGGGTTTTAAAATCGTCTTAACGAATTTACATTATAATTACTATAGGTTTAAGTGGTAGGTATTTATTAAAATGTTGAAAAGTTATTATCACCGAAAGTAAATATTTTGAAATAACTTTTAGTAGGAACATTATTTATTGGATGATAATGCGCTTAAAAAGTCGATATGTACCTATATAAATTAAAGACATTTAAACAATTGCATTTGATATTAACTCAGAATTATTTTCGTAATTATTTTTATTTGTTATTGGCATGACTTAAGTTCGTTAAAAAAATAGTATATTATTAATTTCTAAGTTTGATAATTAGTTGCATAATAGTTAACATGCCTGTTCGTATGTTATTAATTTGTATTGATATAAGTTTAATTCTTTTAAATTGAATTTATGTTTTATCCAAAAATTACATTGTTGTTTATTATACACAGCACGTGTGCAGGTAAATGTAATGTGCATTATTTTCCATGAACTGCTAACATGGTGAGGGGGAGAAATATTGCGTTACTCCTTCTCGAGAACGACACTATTATAGTAGGTATTATAATACAATTAAAGTGGAAGACTATTGTTATTTGTTATAAATATTATAACGGAAGGTGGAAGCTATAAGAAAATATTGTTTGAGAAAAGTCAATGTATTATTTAAATGGTAAAATATCAATATACTTTCAGTAGGTACCTAATGTATAAACGATCGATATTTCGACGTATTAAATTTTCGTTTCAAACAATTTTCCTAAAGCTTCCCTAATATATTATTTTAATACGAGGTCAAATTGAGTCTTGCTGCAATGATGGTTAATTTTAAAATATTGAAAATTTAATTGTTAGTTTTTATACCATCTAAAATGTTATATATTTTATAGTATAATATTGTAAACTAAACAAATTAATTGAAATTTTCTATTCAAATTTATAACAGTCAATGTAGGTATACCTAGTACCTACTCAATATATTCGCTTTGATGTATAAAGAAATAAATAAAAAGAAAAAAAAGTATTGAAAACTTATCGGACATATATAGATTATGTAAATTTTTATAAGTTATAATATTATGAACGGTTTGTTATTTTAACTGGATACTTTTTTTCAGAAATGATTGCTTATTGAGTAGTTTATGGTTTATAACGAGGATTATAATATTATCCTTAAGCGTATTTTGTATTTGTGTAATATTCGATATGATTTGAATTACGGCTTATTCACAAACCTAATGCATTATGAATATTGGCCATTGCGTTATTACTTTATTAGTCTTATGTATTTTCAAACAATTTTTTTTCGTTTTATTATTTAAGCATATTTTTGAATTGAGTTGCATAACATAATATGTAAATACAATGATACTTTCATAATAGTATTACATATTTAATTTTGGTAAAACGAAGCAAAATATTTAGTTTTGATATTTTATGGTATATTACCTATATTATAATAATAATATAATGTTTAATATCAAATGTTTATAGAGAATTTTTATTATTGAACATTAGAATAATTATACAAAATTCTATTGTTAAGTATAATAACAACTACAAATATGCTACATAAATGATTATAATTTCTACGAATTACGAATAATACATTTTTTTATAAATTCTGTTTGAAGTCGTAATAATTAACTATTGCATTCTATGATTCATAGCAAGAAACTAGGCCGTTCGTCTAAACTAAAATCGTATCCATTTGTTAACTTAAATTTGTTGAAGTATAGCGTTTAATAAAATTCTACGTGGTTTTCATATTTTTAATAAATGTATTTATTTTACCAAAAAATAAATTCTACATTTGATCGTTTGCAAGAATATTGCAAATTCACCAAGCTAAAATTATTTATTTAAACTCTGACTTTCTTATAATAATTATAATACAATGTGTGCTGATGTGTGCTGAACAAGTTTATGACATTGTTTTCATGTGCGAATGACTTTGATGGGTTAAATTTGATACTTAGTAATATTTTTTTTAAACAACAATATGTCTGGTTACACAAAGCCGCGTAGGTATAAAAAAATAACTGAATTCTTTTTTAGTTAAAAATGAAAAATATCATATTATAATTTTATTTATGTTATATTTTTGGTCTGGAAATCATAAATTCTCATAAACAAATATAAAATGTACAGTTCTATGTATTATGTATCAGTAGAATATTTAGTCCTCAAATACTGCGTCTTCCATTAAACCGTGTCCCAACTGTCGTAAGTTTTTATTATAACATTATAAGTAATAATATAACAACACATCACGCCGCTGTATATTTTCGAATAAATAAAGTGTGACGATTGATACAATAATTAATGATAATAATATAATGTATTGTGTGTTTGCTCGCGTGTACAAGCGAATAGCCAATTAGGGGTAAGACGTACTTAAATTAATAGTCGTATTTAACCAGAAGTATTTTACTCGTTCAGCTTGTCCGGTATAATGTTTCGAATTTACAAACAACGTTCGATATCTATGAATATATTCCTCTGGGCAAGCTTCGAATCTCGCGGTCTTACTATATAATATTATACATATAGTCTGCGCTATATTATCAGTTGCAGTCATTAATTTTAAAACGTTTCACCGTATCGAAACCAATTGAAAACAATCACTCCGACTCTCTCTCTCTCTCTCACACACACACACTCATACGAACAACAACTATGATAATATATTAAAATATATATATATATATTATTACTGTCGGCCGAACGGCGCTGGAATCTGTAAGGATATCGTTGCACGTAGCCACGTAGGATAATAGTATAATATTATTATGGTGTATGAAACCACCACCCAGAGTATCATAACATAAATCTCTTACCTGCTAACCTAATGTTACCGTTCAGCCTGACCTGGCTCGTCGACTACTATGTAATAATAAAGACTTATTACTGAATAAATTCAGTATTCAAAGTTTTCAAACACAACTGGTTGTAGATGATAAAAGATATACCTAATTAATATTCTAAAATATAATTTCTACTATTAGACGCAGGTGGTATTTATTATGAGTATTATGAGTAGGTAGGTATTTAAATACGTTTTTTTTAAATTTTTAATTCATTTCAAATACAACTTTTTATGTTATGTATTTAAAAATATTAATTATAAACATTTTCAGAATATTAAACCTATAAAAATTGAATGAATCTTTTATTAGGAAATTATGTATATATAGACCTAACCTACAATGTCTAGAAGAAGAATGATGCTGATTATTATTTTAAATACCTAATTTATGCTTCTTAAATAACTTATACCTATATTAAATAAGTAATTAATAAAAAATATTTAAGTATAAATTGTACAAATGGTTTTTATAAATTTTAATTTTACCCTTATTTTATTCTACCTAAATCTTAGATTTAAGAATAAAAAACTGACATGGTCTAACAAACCTAAAAAAAAAAAAATAATAGAACAATTTTTGAGTGTGTTTGCAGTAATAATTGTAAGCCATTATAATATTTATTATTATACTTTTATACGAGTTTGTCGCGACGATTATAGTCAGCCCTTTTAGCGTAGGTTCTACGTAGTCCCTCCACACAACCACCTGAAACTCGGGGGTTACTGACTCGCGATCGTGTCTGTGACCCAATAAGCGCATAATATTATACCCGTTAACGGTATTAACGTATTAATTCGTTACTACTTACTGCCATCGACTCTATAATATAATTCACCAGTCAACCGAATAATGACGGAGTATTTAACGCCATGCTAGACACATATTACTATGGTTTTCATAATTTATCGTATAGTTTGCACATTCAATAATAATATTCTAAGCTCTAAAGTGGCTCTCGACGAGGAAGGGACTACTATAATTGCACGACGCGTCTCGCGTTTGATTTGCACGTTCGCAGAAGATGAATTCGTCACGAAGACGCGCGAAAAAGGCACTTTTTTTACCTCGTAAACGGCAATCTGTATAGTTAATCAGTCGTTTTGAAATGGATATTACATAAATTTATATTTTCATTATATAATAGAGAATATAAAAGCTCGATAATTTTCGGTATACTCTCCCGTCTTCCGCCCGTGTCATGTTTTATTGTCCGTGAAAACTGGATAAACACTCACCATTGGTCGGGATTGAATTTCATTGTTTGATATTTATTACTGCAGTAGGGCGTATTGGTAAACTCTATTGCGTGATTTGAATGGTTTTTTATATTCCTTTAATATTTATTGTCGTTGCGCAGTGTTGTCTCCGAAGTTTTTGATTCCGATATCGTATTTAGTAAGTTATAATAAGAAGATTCAACAGCGATGACGGGAATTAGTTTTAAATATCGTATAAATATGTATTCATTATTCAATTAAAAATTGAACTAATGGCAATGAGATGTTTATTCTGTCGCATTTATTCTAGAAATCGCCAAAACTATATGCTCAAACATTTCAACTCGCAATTGCTTTCAAAATCAGACGATTATTTTATTTTAGCCGTTCTTTCAGATTTACCAAAGCAGTGGTGGATATATTCTAGTTCTGAGGTGGGGGGCGAATTTAAAATCCACAGAAGTAATTATCCCCCCCCCCCCCCGGATGGTAACAATATCCGCTACTGGTACCTAGCCGAGTAAACATTTTAATTGGGGTGTAGGTAAGTACTTGGATTAAACACAGTATATATTAATTCAAACACGGTTAAATGAAATTCTTGCGTAAGAAATGATTTTCAATTTATTATGAGATCGTATAATAACGCACAAACGAAAATGTTATCCCCGTCTCTTACACACGTTTAACGTAGAAATAAATAATAAGCACGCCTCCGCACGATTGCGCGAAGTTTCAGTTTGTGTAACGAGATTTTTTTTGTAATTTACATTGACCTACGATGAAAAATAATCATATGTTATAATGTAAAGCATTTTCCTCTTACTCGGTTCTATATTATTACGTCACGATTTTCGACTCGCGTATTATCGCGGATAACGATCTCGCTGTTCAGTAATAGGTATAATGTATTTTTTTTTGCGATAGCTGTCGACGCCCAAAAAGCGTGAAGCTAAACATTACAATATTATTCTTTGGATATATATATAGAGCGGCGCGACGGGTTGTGTCGTATACATTCGTATCCCGCCGTTATCAGCTCAGCTGCACGTGTCTCAGCATGACAATTTTTTAATGTTCCATTATCAGTATATAATAAAAATCCGTCCATCACCAAATCTCTAGGGCCTCAATAGGAATGGTAAGTTCTCACAACGAGCTTTAAATCCACCGTTCCTGCAGGTACATCTGCAAACGGTGAAACGTCGATTTAATAGTCGATTTCGTGCCTGAAGAGGGAGACTGTAGCGCATAACGACACTCTCAAGTATACTCTCTCTAAGGTATTGTAGCTGATGGACTATAGATTAGTACATTTTTCTACACCACCCCCAATTGCAATTTTATCGGTTGATTGCATCGTTGATAATCTAAATGGTGAAAAAGCGGATGTTCGGATTCGTGGATTCCCGCACGAAATTATCATATAAATGACTGCAGTACGAGTTCAAAAGTCGAGACGTCAATCATCGTCTTCTGGACGTCCATAAACGAATAAAAGGAAAGTAGACGCAGATAGATCATTTTGCGTTTTGTTTTGACGGCTGTGGCGTTTAAAGCCGGGTTCACACTACACCGTGACGTGTAAAATAATCAAATGCAGTTACCACAGTTACCAAACGATATCGCATAGTTGAATATATTCAATTTTTGAACCTGTGGTTACATTTATGTGCGGAAAAGTGATAACTAAAAAAAAAAACGATATTATGGTATCATCATGGACAATGATATTCATATCATTGGTATTGCATAAAAACATAAAAACATAAAAACACAAAACCACACGTCACGGTGTAGTAAGATCCCGGCTTAACGTTCGCATTCGTGAAACTTTTACGGTTTTTTGGATAGGCTTTGGCGACGTCGTTAAATATATAGAACATGGCAAAACCTGCATGATGTACCATGCATATACACAGTTTGTATTTCTGGATAATGTTTTCTGACTTAACTGTGTTGTCAAAATATTTCCATTCTATTCGTTGTGTACCTATAATCTATATATACTCGCCAGTAGGTAGTTTATAATCTTGATAACACATTTGACAGTAACTACACGTGTATAATAATCAAGCTGAAATGTAAGTAACGTACAAAAAGCTACTTAAGAGGACGCTACCCTTACATTTATTGTCTCCGTCTTATACACACGCACGACATGGCAAATTGTCGTTCATTAGTTTCAATAGTGTGCTGTTAGTTTTTATACTAGAGTGAATTGACCTATTATACAACTTTTAGGTCTGTGCTTAAGCGTTGCCGATTTTTCAAAACTTTCATTTTCAAGCAACATATGGGTATGTGAAATATCAAAAATAAAAAATGCTCATATCTCGCTTGAAAATTAAAATAGCAAATAAAAACCAACGTTTAAGCACAGATAATGTTATTATCTAAAAAATGTATAATAGGTCAAATCACTCTAATATCAAAATTAACAGCACACTATTGAAACTAATGAACGAAAATTTGCTATGTCGTACGTGTGTAAGACGGAGACGGCAAATGCATGGGTAGCATCCTCTTAATTCAAAAAGAACCATCTGAACAGAATGATACATAATAATAATATCATAGTGATAGCTGTTGGGGGGCATTCGTCTCGTAGTTTCGCTGCAGTATTATTATAGTGAAATGATGTAATGTTGAATTTGAATGCAATAATAAATTGTCATACTCGAAAAACGAGTTTGAGATTTGGTTGGGTTAAAATCATATTATTATTCTTTTTTCACCTATTTTCGGTAGGTAGTTTTTTTTATTACGCTTCTTGAAGCTATCAAAAGTAGTAGATATGGGTAATAAAAATATTACGTCCAGTCGAAAAACATAAATACATAATAATGAAATAAAACATCGTTACATAAAACCAATACGGCGTTAGAGGTACATTATTTATTATTTATTACTATTCAATCAGAACATAAAGGGGAATGGAAAATAATATAACGTAACACATACTATTCGGCGTTACCAGTAATCACTAATCAGTATAATAAATATGTATTGGTAAGTCGTTTATAAATCGTTATTCTGGTAGAATATTATGTTGACTTTTTAAAATTATGTCACATCTTTACCGTGATATCGTGATTTCCATTAAATGATGAGCATTTAAAGAAACTTAGAACTACTTAGAATTCTGTCGTTATAGGGACACGCATTTTGTTAATATCTTGTCCATCGTTTGATCACTTGAAATTGAAACGCATGTGATATCCAGCCACATAGGTACACACAGTTTTATTTTATCACGAACTGCTGATCGGTGATCATTATAATATTATACAAGAAATTAGTACTTAGTTAACAGTTATCAACATTAAAGAAAAGTAATTATTATAAATTAATAACTGTTAATGAACATCATAATTTTTTACACAGCTTATATTATAAGATTTCGATTTATTTAATATGAATAACTTTATTGCTTTAAAATCCTTAACATTATTATTCAAGACCATAAAAGTTAACTTACTCTATCGCTGAATGTAAATAAGATTGTCACTAATTACTAATTAGACATTATTACTACCATAAAGCTACGTGATGAATTCCTAAGAAAGACGTGCCGACTGCCGATTTATAAACGAGTTGAGTTTTTGACGTTAAATTGATGAAACTATAATTATTTTTTTAATAAAAATAACGATATAAACTGTGGTGAATTATTATTGTCTAAATTGTTATCACGTAAATGTAAATGATTACCATCACTCTGTAGCGTGAAATCTATCGCTGCGCTGTTTCTTTTAATAAAGTTGTTGTTTTGGGCGTATGTAATAGGCGCCAAAAGCAACCCTGCAAAAAAATATATATGTAATTTGCGCCACATCTGAAAATTAATTTTGTTAATTGGCGCCACTTTTTAAGATTGCAGTTTGCGCCACACAGAACTTAATAAAAGGGCATTAAGTAATCTGCGCCATCGTGTACCTACAAAAATTGTAATATGTGCCACTTTAAAATAACTAAATAATCAAGTTCATTTTAATAGAAAATCAGTAATATTATAATTATAAATAAATGTATATAAAAGTATACGTACTCTATGTATATTAAATAAATATATTATCAATATTTTTGCAATTTATTAATATCGAACTAACTGTAAATATCATGATACATACTGCTGTTCAATATTGTTCGATATTTTGACAGTTGATAATTTTTATTAGATTAGACGTAATCGATCTCGTCTCTACTTATTAGTAGTAAATACAACAATATTATATCCAGCACGCGTCGGTATTATTGTATTTCTGATGCGATATCAGTAAGTTTATCTGCTGGTAAATTCCAACTATTAACGTTGAAAGTGTGGCGCAGATTACATATTCCATTTTGTTTTCTGTCGTTGCACAAATGACTAAAATTAATTTTTAGATGTGGCGCAAAATAAATGTTTGATTTTTATATTCTGGCGCAAATTATATACGCACTTAAATGTACCTATTAGTAACGCAAATTATTAGTGGTTAAATTGTCGCAAAACACCATTTCTCGTTGTTTTGTATTTTATATTTGTCGATTAAGAGGAAAGCTTTTTGCCTTTTTTTTCTGGATATTTGATTAATTGAATAAACATTTTAAAAACAAAAAATATATATGGCTAATTTTCAAAGTAGTCCAATGTGCGTGTAACAAATACTTTAATCTGCCTAGGTATAAACCTCTTGTCCATTATGATAATAACAATGTCGCATACAATGTTTGCTATCCCGACGAATATAATATACATTTTGCAGAGTTTTATACAATATTATAGTTTTTATTAATCGATAAAACCCTAAAAATAATATCAAATATTTGTCAAAGTCAATTAGGTACGTATGATGTATTAGATTTATGTAGCGACAAATGGGTTTCTTTATTAAGGTGGTTTTTGATAAAAACATGTCCATATACATAATATCATAATATACATTAATATAAAGCCCAATATATTATAAATCAAGTATGAATTTTGAAATCATATTCGAATTTGACCACCATATAGCGGTAATAAAATATAATAGGTACATTTTTTGATTTTTAAAATTTTATTTTTTCACGATACTGTCCCTACTAGAAATAACAATTTAATTATCAATTGGTTTCAAGACTTCAACTCCATAACACATAGGTAAGTGTCTAAACTTATATAAGAACATCTAAAAATCAAAAAAGTAAAAAAGTCCAACAAAATTAAAGTTGTTTAAGTACTTAAATTGGTTCTTATTAAATTATTAAAACTTTATTTTAATCAAGTGTTAAATAACTTTGACTGACATATCATATTCTCCGATGGTTTAAATTTTTTGTTGAATACATAGGGTTTTCGTTCCCTCTTTTAAATATTTTTTAATTTGTTTTTATTTAATTTGTGATGTTTTAAATTAGGTTTTTTTTTTGCAGAAACTAAAACCACCTGATATGGTTTTACGTTCTTTGTCAGGTAATATAAGTTAATCGTTTTATTAAATATAATTTAACTATGCTTATAATGAAAAAAAAATGAATTCAAATTACTACCATCATACAGATTACACGCTTATAAATAATATCTAACTATAATGATGTATAGATACATATAAATCACAATATTATCTATAATTTTGTTGAAATGTAAATTTAAAACTGTAGATAGGTAAAATATAGAACGCAGTTTAGTTATTATTAGTTTAAAAAGATCACGCTTTATTTCTTTTTCTTTTTTAAGTATGGTGTTATTAGACTGATAAAAAATAACCACAGAAATTTATCCGACATATTATAAAGATATATTATTACTAATACATATATTATTATTTTTTTAAAAACTTCAATCACGATTCCAAAATAATCTACTTCTACTATAGTAAATTATTTAAATCTGTAAAATAAGAATACTTTTCATTTTGTAAGTACCTACATATTGCACGTGAGTAGATAATATTATTTTAATGAACAATGAAATAATTAATGACAATTTCCACCTGTACAACAACATTATATACTCGAGCGATCTTTTGAATTTTCAGTGCATTCAATAGAGTACGCATACATTTTAAAATATAAATTCAGTGCACATAATAATATTATATGAGTACGCTGTACCTACGAACGTATATTTTAAATTTGAACGACTGAATAAAAAAAGAAAACGTATTTTCAATTGCATGAACCCAATGCGCTAATGCTAATGGTTTATATAAGCACATGCTCAAAAACACGCGAATAAATTCAAGTCATTTACGAGTATAATATATATGTACATATGGTTGGTACTAATTAGACAACTAAATTTGAAAAAAAAACTATTTTAGACACTAAAACTAATCGTTTGAAATAATGTTAAATGTCGTGCATAACTATTATAACTGTTTCCAACAAATTTAAATATTTTGTTTAAAGTTGTACAGTTGGTTTACTACGCTCAGGGTTTCAAAATCAAAATCCTCATTAAACCCGTTTTAGTTCAATGACATTCTGGTTATCACCAACATATTTGCATAATTGTTTTGTCATATTGTCGATGTAGGGGTACTAGAGTAGTCAATATGACAATATGCGTGCAATTTTATAAAATGTTGTTTAATCTATGTATTATTTAGGTATTATCAGCACGGGAGCACACATATATATATGGGTCATGGGTGTAATGGTATATTATATGATATAATATAGTATTTGTATATATTTACAAAACGATAATTTTAATAATAAAAACACATTTTAACTCATACAGTAAGTATTACAATTTTTTAGAATTTATTAAAAAGACAAAAATTTTTCGATTTTTTAATAACTTTATTATTTTCTATCGGTGTCATGTTTTATATTTATATGATGAAACCATTTTTTCATTTCATATTCCGAAGCAGAGTATTTTTATGAGAATAATAATACATACAAATCGAGTTTCAATCAAATATTTTATTACCTAGGCTGTAACTGCAGTATATAAGTACCTAATTAGAATTTAATGGAAAAATGAGTGGAGTAGTAGACTAACGTTATATTATAGTACACTCCTCGAGGTATGATACTTTTTTTTTTATCGAAAGTATAAAACAGTTACAATCTGTATTTAATATACAATAAGCAAAATATGTGATGATGATACATTTCGAGATAATGAGTTTTTACTGTTCGAGAAGCGCCCATTTATACTGCAATATTGTAGTTCACGATTCAATGGGAATACGATTTTGTTGTTGTAATGTGTAATATTACTATAAAAAATGTTACACTAGGTACGTTGGCTGGCGATAATTCTATTTTTTTTTTAGGTTAAGATGATAGTGTCACTGCATTTTAGTTTACTCAAATGGTTTTTTTCCCAGCAGTTATTTGATTAAATTTAATTATTCAAAATGTCTGCTTATTTAGTCCAATGGCTTACATGTATACACGATTAAAATTGTATGGTGCGGTATTTTTTTTTTTTTAATTGTTCAAACAATATTATTTTATATTATTTAAATAAAATTATATAGTAGGATACGTACTCATTTCACGGTTCGTAAAAATATATGTTGATTGACATTGCTATCAATTGAAAAAAAATATTCGTTCCACATAGACATAAGTCAAAATAAATAACATGTTATTATTTTTAGATAATCTAGATTAATACTGTAATGTATTATAATATTATATATAATCGACTGAAATCAATTTGAAATCAATTAGGCGCAAAGTTGGGTTGATCGATGAATTTATCATTTAATTTTTGATACCTATCTTGTTGTATGATATAAAAAATAATTGTAAGCAATAGTACCTATGTATATATTATAATATATAAAATAAATATATTTCCAGACAATATAAGTTTTAGTAAAATATTTCACATAAGTACACTTGGCACGAATACCTTGTTAGCGTTGCATACAATTTGTTTTTATAATATTATAGATCATTAACAATCAAATGGTGTGCAGTTCATTTAATTTGCAAGTTAATAACTTTGGTAAAACAGAAAAAAACTTAATTAAAAAATTATAAAAGCTTAAAGTCCATCAATAAACGATTCGCTAAAGTTTTTCCTACATTCCGTTTTTTATAATATTAATTAAGAAAATAGTAATGACTTTTACTATTCATGTATTTTATTTTTACAAAAACTCATAACACCATCTATCATCAGATAGCATACCATTTTATAAACTATTATGTCAAAGATGATAAAAAAAAACCTAACTTAGATTAGATTTACCAAATTACTTTAAATTAATCTTTTTTATTTAATAGGTATAAAAATAATACACCTTGCAATAAGTTGTAATGTACGTTTCATAATATATAATGAGTATAATATTTTATATTTTTTTTTATTCGTGTTATAGAGTAGGTAGTGAGACACTTTTTTATTACTCTTTAACATTAAATAAACCAGTTCATAATATTATTTAATACTGACATCTTATAGAAATGTAAAATACCAGAATTCATTAGAAAATATCTTTTTCCTAGTAAAATTGTTTACAGGACTTATTATGATTAGGCGTATGTACGAAAGAACGAAAGATGTAGTCAAAGAGATTTTCATTAGTCGGGGGATTTTAGTATAGGATTACGTAAGCATTTAAAAATACAAAGTTATTTTACATTTCCCACCTAAAGATTTGTGAAAAAAACATTTCTTGTATTAAATAATATAGTTAATATAATATTAAAGGTACACAAGTTGTTCATCTGGAATTGTATTTTTTACAATACATCGTACTTCCTTGTTCCTATAAAGGTATTCTAAAAATGTACACCTAAATATAATTTTAAATAAATTCAAAAGTATGTTAACAAAATTAATATATCACCGTTTGTGTCGGTGAATTTCATGAAATAAAAATAATAAGTAGGTATAACTATAATACCCGTTAAACAAAAGAAGAAATAATCCTTAGCCCAGACCCTATATTACTGCTATACATTCAACCTATCCAATTATATCTAAATATCCAATATCTACCATGAAATATAAAGTACAAATGTAATCTAATTATATTAATTTTAAGCTCTATACATTTTTTTCTGTTATTATCTCCAACGGTCGTTTGTAGCCACAGATATACTTTTAATGATGAACGTTTCTTTTTTTCTACTTTACACTCTTTGCAGAAGGCGTTTCGCAGCTTCTACTAAGTCTCTGTCATCTGCATCTTGTATTCTTGCTATTTGTCATTTGTTCTTATTCGATTATTCTTTACACGGTCCATCCACCGTTGTCGCGATCTTCCTCGTCATCTCCAGATGGTTTATTGATTATAACGTTATTGATCAAATCGTGATTTGCCCGCCATGCATGTGTATGTCTCACTCTATTATTTTTAATATTAGAAAACTTTGAATCATCTGTTGAATTGATTTCAAATCTCTGAGCATTTCTTCTACTCGTATTCCCCATAATCTATATGTACCTATATAAGACATAGGTATACACAGTTTCTCCTCAGAATCTTTCTTTCGAAACTCAATAGTTTTTCTTCGTCACCCTTTGTCACCAACCATATTTTGCATCCATATAATATGGTGATGGGACGAAGATAAGTAGTATAATATATGAACTTACATTTTGGATTCTTTTGATAGTAGGATTATTTTTTTTTCAAATGTATAGTTAAGTGTATGATATACACAATTCTTGATGGTAAATCCTATAACTCTTTCGCTTCCTTTCGTTTTGACTGTCGTTTATTGTTATGATGCAAAAAACTCTCCATTATTCTCTTGAATTCGTCTCGAAATTACCAGGAAGGAAGGTTTCATACCACCTTTTTACCATCATTTCGTAATTTTCCGTAGACACGCAGGGTAATAAAAACATAAATAATAAATGTACCTAACGTATTTGTTGTTTTTTTTGTTATATTATGTACTTAAATATATTGTATTGTCATTAACTGATTTATCAGTACAGCAATAACTATTACTGATATCAAAATTTTGTTTTGTCTAATCCTGTTTCTAAGTTTAAATATGAAATAGCGGCCATAGTGATCATGATGGATTTGTTTTTCATGGAAATAGAACTTCATCTATTTGAAAAACTCCACTATACTACCAAAACATTTTTTTCACAAAATTCGCCTAAAAACGTATCATCACATAAACATAATAAAATCGTTAACTAGCCTATAAAACTTGAATAACTTTTCAATTTGAATTATAAATTATATAAACTGGCACAGAGCCAACATAAACTCTTTTAAAAGTAATTATAGGTACCTATCCATTAAGTTAGTATAAATTAAACATTTTTTTTACCACAATTCGAAAAATAAATATTGGATTATGAAATTTCAATGTAATATTCTTTTCATGAAAACTTTTAAAGTGTTTTCAGTCAAGAGCTAAATACTCATAACATGCGTTCTACATTATTTTGAATTTTTGAATATTTAAAGTGTTTGCCTTTTTTAAAAACTTCCTCTCTTTAAATAGTTTATATATTTATTGTTTCTCTGAGCCCATAAAAGTCTTGTTAAGCTTCTTATAACGTTATGACTAAACTGATTTAATATAATAATATTTTAAAAAAAGGTAGTCGATCGAAAACTGTTATGAGCCGTTACGGAATAACCATCGGAATTCTCTTTAAACATAATTGATACTAAATATGACTGAGCTTTAAATAAATATTAATTAATCATTTCTATTTCAACAAATAAGTACGTATTCTGATTACGTAAAATGAGTACAATGTTTAAAATTAAATCTAATAAACTAAAATTGATTTTGTTATTTTAAAATGTCATACACTTTACCATGTTTTTTGAAATTGCCGGTAATTTTTTCTTACGATCCAAACTAATGAACAGAAGTTTATTAAATTACCTCATCAAAATGCCAACTAAGCAACATTTCCAAGCAAAAGATAAGGCTACAACTCACATAAAACTTACCGAGTACTCTTTCAATAAGGAGCAATGAAGATAAACAAAACTAAACAAAACATTGTAAAAGCATTTTTAATTTTACATTAAAAAACATAATATAATTGATTGTAAAACTAATATACATTTTTGTATCACCATACATTTTGTAACTTATAATTAAGAACCATAAATAATATTTTAGTGTTTTGAATATATTTAAAATAAACAAGACTTTATGGGATAGTTCAAAAATAAGTAAAATAACAAAATATAACAAATATAATTATTCATGAAAATACAGAAGTAATATTATTTACAAGTTGCAACACATGTTTTGAAATATTTCTCATTTTTTAGTGTACGTGAAATATGAACATTTAAAATGTATTTAACAATATGTATATTACATTTTACAACCACGTAAATTTGAAGTTTTAATATTTAACTATAAATTATTCAATCAAATCTTAGAAATAACCGAGTGTAATAAACAACGGAAGGTAATAAATGTCAGAGACACAAGGAAATACCATTAATTGTATTCATATTAATGCATGTTTTCATTTAAAATTTTTTTTTTTGTCATGAAATATACATAATATTATAATTGTATGTACATATAGTAATATTACAAAGAGACCATAACATTTTAATAATTTTTTTTTCTTCATAATTATGCAGTGATTTTCTTTTGAAAATGTCATTTATACAAACATTTCAATTTAATATCTATAATAGTATAATATGTTTCGATAAATCATAAAACAAATCATATAGGTAGGTACACTATAATTAAACTTTTGATGCTGTATCGTATTCATATTCCGGAAGTTATGAGTTTAAATATTAAAAACAAAGAATACGAAATAAGTAACTCCTCAAAAATATCTTTTACAGTGACGTCTTAATCGCAATTGTAAGTACATAGATTAAACTACGTAAAAAGAAAAAAAGTACATCGTTTGGCTCATAGTTTAGACAGACATGAATATCAGCTATAAGTTAACTCAAATCTTATTCAAATATTCTATGGTAGAATTCGTCTTGTGAAAAAAAATTAGACAACTGCTGGCGTGTCTTGCAATTTATGCAAATCAAAAACATGTCTAAATCGTTAATCTGCTTCAGTGATCTCAGTAGGTACCTATGCATTCTTTTTTTTTCACTTTTTATACTTCTGGCAACTATTGTAACGCGTATATATATATATATATACGTTTGGCTTTATGGCTCTTAGCCAGTAATTTTCATTAAAACTCCCAAAAAACTTTAAACTTAAAACCATTGTTATTTTACTTTTTCTCTAGGTTTTCTTCTTTTTTTTACTTCTACTTCTATATTCCAGTGTTTCCGAATAAAAAGCCCTTATGAAACATTGTTCGAAATCGGGATAACTAACCAGAAAATGGTAGATCTATTATATTCGTGTTATATACGTTTCGGAAATCATTACAAATTATTAAGTTCCTTATTATACTTCGCAGTCTTGGTTAACTTTCACTGTGCATTGTCCGATTTTTAGACTTTGCTATGTCCAAAGTGTTCTATTATTTAAAAAATGTCAAAATGTATGCGTCATTTATAACGTAAGACCCGTTGCATTTTTTATACGACCAAAATAAATTTATCGAATGGAATCGCCAAAATATTTTCCCTAATAAACCATAATAGGTATACACAATGCTAATGAGTAATGGATGTTTAAAATCTCAAAGTTCTTTGGTGTAATTTAAATATAAATGTGAAAATAAATATGCTTATAAAGTAATATTAATAAAATATAACACAAATGTAAATTTTCAATTGGGTACTCAAAAAATGAAATTATTTCTAAATCATAATTTTAATCTATTCTGTGTGTTTGGTTTATTTACTAAATACCGACAAGCCTAAAAAAGCTTATAAAGTTGGTTTTTTTATAAATAAATATATGTATATTTTTTTATTAAAATTCGTTTGTGCTGCTTTATTGTGCTTTAAACTTACAAATTAAAAAAAATTATTGAATACTTAATAGTTTCACATACTCGTGACCTTATGTACATTACAACAAACTTATCTTATTTTTAATGTTAACACATTAAAAGCTGAGTTTTTAATTATAATTTTATTGATTAAATCAATTAAAATAAAACTTATTAGATAATATACAATGTATACTTACTTATTAGTTATTACTATATTAATTAATTATAATATAAATTAAAGGTAATTAATCTTGCTATTGGTAAAACTAAATTTTACTAAAGAGTTATAATTTATCTTTAATAATGACGGTATTTTATATTTTATTAATCAACTAAAAAAATATTTATACATCTGTTGATGAGAAGGTACCAAAAAATAACTTTTTTTATGTTAGCTGTCATAGACAAACATTTAATTATTTATTGCTTCAATTATAATTATTTTTAAGATGTATGCCATGAAGTTGGTCACTAATTCTTAAAATGTATCTTTTATCTGTTCCTCGTATTTGTTCATAAGATATTATACTAACAGTGAACATTAATGGTAAGTTATTTTCTAAGGTGGGGGATTTTTAATTAGGGTATTTAATTGTTGTATATTAACATTTAATATCAATCATTTCAATATTCTAAACGGATTTTTTTAATAAACAACAAAAAAAGCTAAATATCAATTGTTTTAATATTACAATCCATGACAAATTTCTAATGAAAAAACAATTAAACATATTATCTAAATATTAATGCTAAACTAAAACTAGAAATTGCATAGAGTTTTACTCATAAAGTCATAACACTCATAAGTCATAACTATGGTTTTTATAATTTTGACATACACAATGATCTATTTGTGTTCAATAAAATAAGAGACCATAAACAACTTTCAGAGCAGCTTCAATTTTTCAAATAAACTATTTTCCAGGAGAGAAATACACATTACTTTAAAGTAAATCTATTTAGATTTCATGATTTCGAAGTATCTGATAAAATAAAATCGATAATAATAAAATCTTTGGGTGTAGAAAAAAACGTAAAATGATTTCGTATATTTCGTATATAATATTATAAAGTTTAATAATATAAAACAGAAATATTTCAAGAAAATTAATTACATATTTTCAATTTATATAGTTTTTCTGCCAAACTTGAACTTTATTTATACATTTTATTGTAACTGGCATTGCCGTTGTTTTGCCGAGAAATATTACTAGGTATGCACGTTCAACATTAATTTTAAAATAATTACAAACTTATTTGCAAACCTTCTCAATGAAAAGTTTTCATCCAACTAACTTGGAATAATATTAATTTTAACAGTTTAGTGGTTTCTTATTGGTATCTGTGAATTAATTTAAAAAAAGTAATATTTATTCAAGAATACTTCACAAACCATTTGACAATATTTTTCCCAGTATCAAATACCAAATTTAAGTAATGTTGACACGAGCCTTTTATCAGAAATATAATATCTTCTCGTTATTTATCTCAAATTATTTATGCTGTACCTAACTATGTTTATGTCAAGTTTAACTTTTATAACTTTACTGCATACAATTATGAATTTAATAAATCTGATAAAATTTATGATTTTACTATGATAAGCAGAGTTTTTAATTTACCAAAAGTCAATATTATTGAAAGGAAAAATGTTTTCTTTTATTTATTTACCGCCTTCAAAACCCTTCGTTTAAAATATCTAGTGTATAACACGTATGCAGTATTTCAGTCGAATTAAATTATAATAAAAAGATTTAAACGCAGAAAATTCGTTCACGCTGTAATATGTATAAGCTTTTAATTTCCTGTACAGCCTTTACTTGATAATAATATAGCAAACATTTTAGCTTATTTTGTAAATTAATAAAAATCAAAGAATTAATTTTGTTTTGCATTAACTTGAACACAAAAAGTCGTATTAGATTCTGAGCGAAGCGATGAATGTATTGATTTTACAATGATGTGTGTTTTTTTTTAAATTTGTTTTTTGTGTCTGTCATCACCCTTTGGGACAGTAAAAGTGCTTGGATTTCCTTCAATAGTAACTTTTCTGATAGAAAAGTGAATCTAGTTGGTACTTTGGGGGGGGTCAAAAGTTAGGTTAGGTAAGGTTAGGTTAGGTTATACCTAATCTTCCCTGTAGTTTTTAAAAGCGCCATGAAAAACAAAAGAAAAATTAAGGAAAACGGGAATTTTTACGCAAAATCTGTTTTCGAGAAAATCGATTTTGGTTTTTGGTGCAACTCAAAAACAAATGACCGTATACTTGAAAATTTCACTGAATATTTATATTAGCGTATTCTATACACGATAACATTTTGAAAATAATTTGACTCTTTTGAGCTGTTTACGGACATTGCCAGTTTTTAATTTTTTAATTTTTTTTCTATAAATATCAATAAAATTTTATTTGTTGGGAAATAAAGCGTGAAAATTTAATACAAGGCTCCTGATATATTTTTACAATAACAGTTGAAAAATATTAAAAATACATGGCACAATTTTTTTTTATAAGCATTTAAAGTTCAAATTTCGACAAAATGTATAAAATTTATAATTTAATAATTATTTTGTAGTTAAAAATTTATAAAATGTTCAACTTCTATAGCTAAGAATTGAAAATTTAAAACAAGGCTCCACGTAAATAGGTTATATATAAATTACTTTATTTACAATAATATCATCAAATATACTTGGTAATATCATAGGCTGACTGACCGTTTTTGCTCAGAATCGTTTTTCTTATACAATGATATTATATCATTGAATTCAAATTTAACACCATCTATTACAGTGACCCACTTGTAACCTACTGTACAGCAGAGTGACATCCGCTTACCTACCTTTTTTCCTATTAATTCAATTTTAAAAAATACATTAATTTATGATTTAAAATTTACCTATGTGGTTAGCTGATAAAAGACCCAAACAAAATAAAGAGCCTATGTATTGAACACTTCTTTAGCTGCAACGGTAGTTCTAGAACTGGATATTGATATGTGTTAAGTAGTATCCTAATTCGAAAGCAATGTTTCATTTTCATCATCACATTAAGAAATAAATATGTATATGACGTGTTAAACATTTTCGGAACTCATATAAAAATTAATGAATAGGTAATTATTTTCAAAATGAATTGATAATAGTAATGAATATGATACCTGATGTAGGAGTAGGAGAGTGGAACACCTTGTATATTAAAATACCAATTATTGAATAACAAATAAAATGATTGGGAATTTAAAATTAAATCTCTAAAGTACCAACTGAATAAAATCTCAGATCTAAAAATGAGCTATATTTGAACTTGCATTTTGGATTACTTGTTTATTTTGTCTGTCCTAAAGAGTGGTTAGGATATTAGAGTGGTACATTTATTTAATTTGTTGAATAATTAATAAATTAAGGACTTTCATAATTTAGCCAAATAGTTTATTTTATTAAATGTCAATTGTTAATAATGAGTATATATTATAATATTTATTTTGGTACTTATATAACTTACACAAGAGTTATTTTTGCAGGTAAAAATAGGCCTAATTATTAACACTTCATTATTTTGTCATCAATTTATTAAGCTTTACACGTTTATACTTTTTATTATTTTAGCAAACTCAATTAGTTTCAAACAAATATTATGAATGAAAATTCATGTTTACCTCTGGCTTATTTTCCTTACATTTTAAACAAATTATAAGCCATATTTGTAATGTCAGCAAAGGTTAGATTTTTAATTTCAATCGATTTGACTATGAATATTGAAACAATGAAACATACCAATGGCCAACGAGGATAGTACCTAGTACCAATGACTGTTATTTTATCAAAATTGTTCTATTTATAAATGTTATATATTCTAAAAGTTCTGCTATGCTGATTAATATAGTAATTGAACATTTATATTCCTTTCCAAAGTACCTGTACTAAAAAATGTATTAAACATAATTCCAATGTAGAAGTACCTAATATTTGTTTTTAACACCTGTAGCTTAAAATTCATAAACGAAACAATAATATTATGATGTGCCATAATAGCTGCCATTAGTTTAACGCTAATTAAAAAAAATTAAACTTTTTACTAAAATGGAAATATGTTAGAAATAATGTAATATTGGGTATTGACTATGGATTTAAGAACTGTTTTTCTATATAACACATTTATAAATTAGATTTACTAATTTAATGATTTACGGTTTAAGATAGAACCACAATATTATATAACATAGAGCCATCAATTGTTTTTTCTATATCTTTATACAATTTTACTCAGTTGGATTAATTCCAAGCTTGATTCAATTTTGCACAAAGCTAACACGACATACAGAAAATAGCCAAAATTTAAAATAATTCGTTTTAAATCCTTTGCTAACTTTATGTAAGTAGGTACCTTTGTAGAATTAAAAACTATAAAAATTTAATGATATCAACTATAAGGCATCATTTGATAATTAATGTATAAAAGAATTTTGTGAGTCGTATTAGTATAAGTGTAATTATACGAATTAAAACCAAACGGAAAAAAAAATGAATTATAATTGCTGTATATATTATTATTGGAAGGTATATTTCAATATTTGTATTCCACAAATGCTTTGTTGAAATGTTGACTGAATATCATTAAAAATATAGTGCAGGTATTTTGTTCTTTAAATCTTTAATCACAAAAATAATTAATTTTGTATAATCTGTGTAAAATGAAATCTATTTTGTAACTTAATTAATTATTATAAGTATAATTATTATTTTCAAAGCCATTATATAAGACTATTGATGTACACTGTACAACTGCTATAATATATTTACCATTCATTTAAAAAAATATTAATATCATGCTATTCAAAGAATTAGGTTTTAAAAATCTTATAAAAAATTATACGACACTAAAAAGTGTATATTTATAAAACTAGATAAACATTAAACATGATTTCATTAGTCATATAGATAATCCAAGAAACTGTTTTAAATTATAATGGTATGTACATGTCATATTACTATAAAATATATGATCAATAGTTATTTCTAATATATATTATGTACAGTTTACATAAAATTATAAAGTATAAACGCAGGGCCTAGATTTTGTAATTTTTCGTATTACTCACATTTTGCTAGGGCACAAAAACACGTGAATGGCTTCGCATTTTTAATTTAACTAAATAGGAATATAGTTTTGTACATAATAATATATTTTTTCAAAATCTGCGTCGCTTTGTTTAAATTTTTTTAAAGTATAAATGTATAGTTATTATAATTACATACGTACACATAATTTATTGATGAAATGTATATCGATAAATTATTGTCACAACCATCGAAAACGTCAATGTTCATCAACAATTATTATTAGCAATCTAATAAAACAAAAAATCCCTAATATTGTAATTTGTTATTGTATAAAATAATAATAATATAATTTCGTACAACCCTGCATAACGAATTTCGTATTACACACAAAATATGCATATAATTTATAAATATCACTATTATATATTTAAATTTTAATTATATGCAGTATATAATAGACGTGTCTCATATTATTATTAGTTGTAAATAATAAATAAGTGTTATTGGGACAGCATAAAAAATAATAATATATCGTCTATAAATAATTGATTAGTTAAACGATACATTTGAAATTTAAAAAAAAAGCATAACACATTCGTGACCCTTTGTTGTATACATCCGGTGAAATATCTCCGGACCACCGTGACCTTTATCTCAATTTATATTTATTATATTTCTATGGATGTGAAAGGAATAGATAGGGTTATATTTTTTCGTTTTTATGACCGCGTTCTGAATCTGAGGCTAGTTACGACATGGTAATACGCTAATCTGTATTCTCTGCTACAATCAAAGACACTGGTGTATAAATAATTTAGAGGCCTTTGCCGTAGATATAAGATTAAAGGTAAATTAGGCCCCTAGTTAAAACATATATGGCCTCCAGCAGACTTACATTTTTTAAAATTAAATTTGTTATGTATTAGTTTGAAAAATTTGTGGCCTAGAGCAAAATCCGATTGTATTTGTGCCTTTCAAGTCTGTTTAAACAGGAAAAATCTCTGCAATCAGGACAAATTAAATTAAATATTAGAATTTTTTTATTTTATTTATTTATTCATATAATTTAACAAAAAATGATTACAGTGATAATAATATCACGACTTTGAGTTATTTTATCGACATTTCATCAAATCGTTCTAAATCGTCTTATATACTCACGGTATAAATGGCATATTCTTACGTTTTAAATTACATCTCTAAAAAACTATATTGTAATAAAATCCGAACGCACTCGGTGTACACATTTCGACTTTCGGTACTGACGACACTGCGTAGCACCTATTATAATATTATAATAAACTATTTTACGACTACATCAAAATTAGATTAAAAGCAAACTTAGTTGCGTCACATATTTTGTGGGAAATGTAAATACACGTGATTATTATTATTATTATTAAGTTATAATTGTGATCGCTCAGCGGTAACCGCGTTAATGAGTTTCGTTTCCAAGAGGTGTTGTCGCATAGGTTGTTATATAGTTACATGGTTTCGTCGTCCGTTCTGTTATGGACTAAATGTTAGCAACAATAATTGTTATTATTATTGTTCCGAGGTTCAACAACGCTTTCAGACCACGACGACTGCACGGGCGCCGGCGAGATGTGGCGGCGGCCCGCCGGGGTTCCCGAAATATCGTGAAATCGATATCGAACGAATGCGCGCCGTTTCTTAGAATATTAAGTTACCGTGCAAAATAAACGCAAAACGCGGCGTGAAATTCGCGGAACCCACGAGGTTACCACGAACGAACACGACTATACCGCAGTCTGTGGTCCGTACAGCTTATCACACATCGATAATACAAGGACGGCCGGTTTCGACACAGCATCGTTTGAAATCGATTTCAACAGCCGATCTCTATATCGATCGGCGTACCGCACGCGTCGTCTCTGGCATTCCCATATTATTATTACAGTAACGTCCGACGTACCGCTTGAGACGATTTTCGACGTTCGGTGATCGAAGAGCGTCCATATGTAGAAACTGCGCGAGCCACGCCACCGAGGGCCGCATCGCGATCGACGTTGATTCAGGTATACGTAGACTATACGTCTATACCGCGGATACCTCGGTTACCTACGCCGTGTATTGTGCCGTCACCAGACGTGTTGTACGCCCGACCGGAACTGCAACCAGCCTACGGCGGTCGATCATGTTCCTTGTGACGACTCGCGGATGGTTGCTACCGGAAACCACACTCACTGACTCCACGTTACTCGTGCAGCATAGTATGCTACCTACCGCGTTGGGCTTGGTGTAGTATGTTACCTACCGAAAAATATATGACATAAGTACCTGTCACATTATTATTCTGATAAAAGTTTTATATTTATTTAATTTTATTACGAAAAAGTACCTGTGACTTGAACTGTTACTATATGAGGAACATTAACAGTCATACAATATTATATCTAATACCCGATATTACACATTATGATAAGTGATAGCAGTTGGTAAATATCCACTTAGATGACGACGACTTCTGGGATGACGTAAAAACAACATGACAATAATATTATAATGTAACGATAAATGATGATCATCAGCAATACATTAAGTAAGTTTTAGTTTAATAAATTATAACTAATTACAGTAATAGGTATAATATATAGGTAGAATACTCCGTTTTATTGGGTAGATAAATACACTCGCACAGTATTAGGTGGGTAGGTAGCATTTTACGGTAGACAGCACACCACACGAGTTCCGACTCCATTGTAGACGGTAAAAATAGAAAAATTTAATTTTTATAAAAAATCGTTTGTTTGTTGATACAACGGCACCTCTTTGTCAACCCAAGCGGCAGATCAAACTTCAGCTCCCACCTACACCATCGTCGATATATTCACACAAACACTTCCATTGCACTATAATTGCAGTCGCATTTAGAACCGGTTTTTAATAAAGTTACACATAATTTTAATATTTACGTTAACATGCTAATGTTGTAAATATACATTTTTTCTCTGTATAGTAAGTTAGCTGCTCCGTGAAAAAATAACATTATTGCATTTTATTTTTCAAACGATCGTTGGTACTCGTCTAATATGCTACCTACCGCTACTTCGTTGGTGTAGTATGCTACCTATCGTAAAATGATACCTACCAAAATGTTTACTGATAATTGATTAATAACAAATTAACAACAATATTAATAACAATTTATTACTTAATAATTTATCAATTTTCGTTGTCAAGTACTTTATAATATTTCTATACGGACCACCCAATTTTTTACGTTTACCAAACATTGCAACTGCTACATCTCTACAGAGATTATTCCAATCTACAATTTATTGTGTTACGAGTTTTTGTTGTAAATTTTTAGTTCATTGAAACTGGTATTTGATAAACCCAAAACCAAACTGATTCAACAATTTTATTTAATGCTAAACCGCTATTATTTTTACCATTTTTATCGTAGTATGTAAAAAAGGATTTTTTTTCTTAAAGAGTGATAAGTTTGGCAACCTTTTTTTCGACATCGTAAATAAGTTGTTTTTAATAAATCACCATTTACGAGTCCCTTTTACGATTATTTTTTTGATATTCTTTCAATGTGCCTCCACAAATAACACCATCTTTTAATTTGGAACAAGTACCAAGTTCTGGGAACAAGTTTCTCTCTTGAAGATAATTAACACATGTTTCCTCATTACATATTATATGCCCGTACAAATAGCGCATTGATTTGTTCATATTTGTTTATTTAAAAATAAAGAAATAAAAAGTAAAACTCGTGACGATTAGGACACATACACAAACACAACACAGACTAAAATAGTATATTTAAAAGTAAGTTATCCTGGATCCTTGGTGGATCAGTTATCTTAATGGCTATTACGCTATGATTTTGTACAACTGTTATAATATGTTATTCATAGTAATGACTCAAATGTACTTAACCGCAATAAAATGAAATAAAATAAAAATAACTACGGTAGGTAGCATAATACACGCATACAGTTTTTGGTAAATATACCATTTTATGGTATAGGTAGCATATTAGACGAGTGCCCGATCGTTTATTTACATGGATTATCTGAATTATAGGTACATTATTAAATCTGAAATTTGACACGACATTCGATCGTCACCTTTTCTCTACCTGGCATAGGTACTACAGTCAAAATATTACTTGTGTCGCAAAAATTCGCAAAAAAATATATAATATAAGAATTACCTAGAGTGATATTACGAACCCTGATTTTGAAAACCGACCTAATTTATAATTGTATGATTAATCAAATCGAATTGAACCAAACTTGCAACTTTTTATACCAAGTCCAAACAGAATTTTTAAAAATTATTACGTCGATAAAATTATGACGAAAAATACAGAAAAATATTTTACTTACCATAACAATAATTAAATTTAAACTTTTTGTAGTTTGTCATCTCAAATTTAGTATGCATTTTCATTAAATTGATATCATTTTCCAACCGAGCTTTTGGGAATTAGGTTCTCTTGAATATTTTAAATTGTCTGTTTGTAAATAGCTAACAATACTATTTGACTAATAACCTATCACCACCAAACACAGGGATGAGAGAATTTTTGTTTTTGTAAAAACGTAATGTGGTTGGCTTACGAAATTCCGTAGGAATCTCATGCGCAATAATTATCAATAAAGCAACGACAACAAAGGCGTATAGGGTACAGACGTGTTTGTCGACAATGATTAATTACGACTATTTTACACAGCAATAAATCCGCGTTTTCCTCATTGCTTATCGGTTGTTCTTTTATCTTATTATTTTATATGTAACATTAATTGTATACTCGATTATTACTTTTTTATTATATGTATTATATATGTATATAACAGATCAGAAAGAAAAGAATAGGCTCTCATATTATGAGGTTCGTACACAGTATGTATAGGTTTGTACTCTAAAATTGACGTGTTTTGATTATATTTTATAATCAAACAAGTCTTGGTGATAAGTAAAAATTATTACCACTATAAAGTCAATAAATAAACTACAATGCAAAATTGTAGGTAAGCGAATTGATATTATATACGGCACAGTTTTAACACAAATTGGTATCGGAGGTGATAACCATTGTGGTGAAGCTCGTGCTAAATAATTTAAGAAAAATCACGTGACACATCGTTTTAGGGTAGGATTTTGCGACCAACCGTTGGGTGATATATCTAAACTAAGATTTGAAGTTAGAAAAATTGTTTATTATACTTAAAATGTTATTTCAAGATTTTAAAATGGATTTAAAATTTAAATTGTACTATTATCTTTACAACTGTTGTTTTTTAGAATTGGAAGCAGTGATTCATTAAGGTCGTGCAGTATATAGACAATAGTATACAGTGTGTATAAGTGTGACAAGTTTATCATCATTAGTGTGATAAGTTTGCCATAATTAGTATGTGTTTGCATTTGGGACCCGTTGTGATACATAATTCTATGGTTCAATGTTGGGACAAATCGTTTAATAATATCTCTACTAAGATTTAAAGTTCGAATAATTAATAATTTTAAGCTATAATATTATGTTCATTGGCATGATATTACTAAAATGATACGATTTTAATTCGTTCAAATATCTACATGAAAAAAATAAAAAGAATAATGATATGATGGTGCAGATCATTTGTCCTCAATTGTTTTTATGAATAATATATCGTCTTTATTGATTTTATTTTTTCCACATATATATTTTCATTGATTCAAATTATATCATGTTAGTTATATTATGCCAATGAACTTAATGAATATTATATTTTAGCTTAAAATACTAATTTAAATAAAATAATTAATTCTCCAATTTTAAATCTTATAGCTAGTAGATACAAAAGATTTTACTAAATGATGTATCACGGCGCGTCCCGAATGTTTACACACACTTACGATGATAAACTTGTCATATTAACACTCTGTATTTTCTGTACACGACCCTATAATGAATCACTGCTTGAAGTTCTCAAAAACAACCGTTTTAATGAAAATAATACAATTTAAACCCGTTTTAAAAATTTTAAATAACAGTTTAAGTGTAATATTCTATTTTTCTAACTTCAAATCTTAGTGTAGATATCACCAACCGATTGGTCGCCAAATTCTACCCTAAAAAGACATGTCACACGATATATTGTAAATAAATTTTCATCAATCAATAATAATTAATTTATGCTAAAATGGTGTATTATATCAATTCATTTTAAAATTATATGGTGGTTGTCATCTATACTTATTATTAAAATTTAATCAGTTATAATCAAAATATGTAAAATTTAGAGTTAGAAAAATAAAATTCTATCATTAAAGTAGGACGAATACCATTATGAGAAACCATCACCCTTTTTCCACCCTATATAATTAAATACATTGAAGTTTCATACTTGATGAATGAAGATTATTGTATGTTGTGTGATATTTAATTTTTTTTAATATAAGTAAATTTTTTCTAAATGTTAGATATTCGTTAAAACTTTAATGCTATGAATTTTTATATTACCTACATTATTACGATAAAAATTATTTTATGTTTAAAAAGTAATTATATAATTACTGTCCATAGACTATAATCAACCGTTTTACGGTTGACTAAGATTTATTATTTTATAATATTTGTATACAATTTAACAACAATTTTATATTATTAGTATTTATTTAAACAATTTAAAAACGTTGGAATAAAGTTACATTATTACTCATCCAGAAAATATTAGTGTAGAGGAAATTTAATTGAGTTATGTTATGCTTCAATTGATAGTTTGTATTCATTTTTTCTTAATGATTATCCATTCCATTTGTAATATTTATGAAATAATAAAACCAATAAATTTACATTATATATTTAAAACATATTTTTAATTTATTTGCCACCATTTTAAGTATAGTGTACATATTTAATAACAAATTAGAATATAAATAAAATTATATCACGATCAAACATATAAATAAACATCAAAAAATCTCAGAAGAACCATTTTAGTTTTTTTCAATCACTAGACTTCTTGATATTTTGTAGAGCTTTTTTCGTTTCTCTAAACATTACTCTCTTTTTGTTAATGTGTCTATCAATCTCTTTTTCGATGTTCCATTCTCCTATAAATTCTTCCTTCTCTTTATACTACAACTCATAATATCCTACCTGTACTAATTTATGCTTACCTTACTTTATACAATTTCAACCCTAAATATGAAATATGTATTTTTCATAACCTCTCTAAAAAAATAGGGTTATGTACATTGAACTAATAAAATAAATATTATCTAAATCCAAATAAAAGTATTTATGTGAGAATATAAACGTACGCATTATACGAAGGGGCATAATTATAGATAATAGTTTATAATCGTATTAAATTCTATAATATATTTAAAATATAATGATAGTAAATTAGGTACTATATTAATATATTTTAACTGCAAAATGGTCTAATTAACTATAGCTGTACATTATATGAAAAGTCAAAAAGTATAGTTTTACAGTTATACATTTCGTATTGTTATTGTAATGAATATAACCACTATTTAGAATAAAACAAGTTCACAAAAAAGTTTTACGTAGCAACTTTTTAGATAGGAAATTGTACAAAAGTGGACTATTAAAAAGGTCAGTTTTAATATTTAGTTATTAGTTTATGTTTTATATTAGTGTGTGTTTTGTTTTTAATGTTTTGAAATAAATTATAGAGTAAGTACCTACATTTGAAGTAGGTACAGAAGTACCTTTGTACGTTGTACCTTGTCCGGCTTGTTTTATTCTTGTTTCTACTTTTTACTATTTTAAATAAAATATAACAAATAAATAAAGTGTTTATTAATGCTACATTAATTTAAATAATTACTTGAGTATCTAATTTATTTAAATTAAGTTACCTATTATTTATTTAAAATGTGTAATAATTAATATTCGGAATCAATATAAATTGATGCACACTATTTTCCAGGCTGCAGGGAACTAATAATTATCATTCGGATATGTGCATTATAATACTTGGAAAATTCCAATTATGTTTATTTACCAAATTAATAAATCAAATTATTTTAACTAACTACTCGTATTAATTTATTTTAACCTACTGTGTGCTTAAATCATGTTTAAATCTAAATCGTGAATAATAATGACGTCAATATATTATTCTTTTGATTTCATATTCAAATCAACAATGTATTTAAATATCCAAAAAATCAGTATATTTTAAAATGCATAAAAATCTGAAAAATATCTAAAAATCTGAATCTACATCCGTATTATTAGTGTACTCTGTACACAATAATATTGACTAGCTGTGACTATACAAATACATTTTTATAACATTAAAACGCCCTTTTATTTTGTAAAATACCAACATTTTCTAAAATTTACTACATTAAAGATCTTTGAGGTAATATTAATTTTCTTAGTTAATATTTATATTTATACTTTTTATCATATAACTTAAATTTACCAATAATGGGTTTTCAAAGTTTCATTAGTTTTTTTCAATAAGCACATAATTTTACTGAAGTTAAATATATTTTAACAATTAATGTTTATCGATAAATGTTGTTTTTTTATATTTATCGACGATAAATAAATACACTTTAGGTACTTAGGTATTAGAATATTACGTAAAAGTTCTTCAAAAGTATATATTTTAACAGTGCAGTGAGTAAATAAATGTACAATGGCTATAATTGTGTAATAAAACAATTAAAGTATATTTAAAATTGTTTATATAAAGTGAGTTAGGTATACACTTATACCATTGTCATGATTATTCAGTATCATGCTTTTAGTTTAACGAATTGTACGCACGATAGGAATACGAATACCATCTTGTAGAATTCCTACAAGAATTACAGAACAAAAATTAACTTGAGACATTTTCATATTTAAAGGAAATGCACTTATAAATTTATTATAGTACCTATATTTGAGAAGAAGGCGTAGAGTGTTTACTTCTAATGTTTTCTTATGTTTAATTAAATTAAAATTTTAATTAAGAACTGTACAATCTGTAAATTACTAATAAAAATAAGCATGATTAATGTTTAGGTTAATATAAAATTGGTTAAAGTAATAATAAATTAAATTAGTTAATCATGGGTAGTGCAACCGGTGCCCCGCATAAATATAGGGCCCTTAGAAGCTGAGTTCACTCCAGAAAAGCAAATTATCACTAACAAAATATTATAATTTTAGAAAAGATAATATTTTTCAAACTACGGCTGAAATAATAATTCTGTGACATCCGTACGGTTATAAGTGTAATCTAACTTTTATTTAAAATATAATTTTATACATGAACAAAAATTTAAAAAATCTCAAAAATGTTTAACAATATTTAGTATTTACAATACAACGTACATCGTAATTAGGTACTGAAGTACCTACTTAAACGGTCTAAAACTAAACTAAAATGAAATCATAGGCGTGCGGCGTTCGCATAATTAAGTTTCAGATCCAAATTTCAGTACATTTCAATATGATAAATTAATAACCTAATATAGTAGTAGTTAGATTCTGATTTCTGAGTGAAGCGAAGGATTGGATCTATTCAATTTACAATTATGTTTATTTTTTGTCTACAGACTCGGGTAGTAAACTTTGTCCAAAAGTTATGTTCAGTCACTCTATAGTTCAGACATTTACAAATTGTCCCTTTGAAAATGTTTAGGTGCAGTATTTAAAACATAACACATAATATATCTACAGTGTAATCTTAGTTTTAAAACTTTTCATAAATGTATTATATTGTAATTTATTTATGTAGGTATAATTCAATTCAACAAAATATTATTTTATCCTAACAATTTTGCACAGGGCCCCACAATTTGTAGCGCTGGCCCTAGTCTATATTGTACATCCTAATAATTTATATACATTACAATTTCATACAATATTTCAAATAAAAAACCTGCAGTCTTTTAATATTAATCGGGGAAATAGGTAATTTAACCATTATTTACATTAAAAATTTTTAAAATCTAAAAATGTATAAAACCCACGCTAAAAAAGTTTGGTGATTATAGTTTAGCATTTACATTCAAATATGTCATTGAACTTTCTGCTAACCATATTACCATACATTCTTACTACTGGGGTTTTTTAGAAAAATATAAGCATTGGAACATTATCGACATATTTTTTTGTGTATATGTAGGTATAGGTACTTATATAAATTATATAGATAACTATTACTATATTCAATAGTTATAGAATACATACAAGATATTTGTGCACGTGTTTTATTAGGCATGTATAAATGTATAATGAATAATTATATAATATCAATTATATGCCATATATCCATATTCATTTAAGAGGATGTCAGCGCAATATTTGTATTCTCTCTCAATCCTATGCCCAATATAAATAAAACGCATTCATGTAAAACAATTTTTATGATTTTTGAGTAATCTAAGTGTAAAATCATGATATGTAAAAAAAATGATAGAGGATAATATTTTTAAGGGTTTGATACATATCGATTTTAAATTTTTTTATTATTTGACTTTGAATATAATGGATATATTTAATTGTTTTGAAACAATAATTAGATAAATCGATAAATACCCTCAAAAATATTATTTTTTTATAATATTTGTAAAGAGTGAAATAACTCTAAAAAACCAGAAAAATATAAAAGAAAATATTTTGCGTGAATGCGTTTTATCTATGTTTCACGTGTATCAGATAGAGAAAACAAACAATGTGGTGATATCCTTTTAAAATATTTCCCAAGTGTCCTAATACATTTATTATGAAAATAAAAATATTTATATAGTAAAAAGTTGTGTGCTTAAGATTGTGCTCCGGATTAATCCAGCCGTGCCGCATAAAAGCAAACTCACAATCGATTTTAAATGTGTTGATATATCATTGTTCTCTACAATCTTCGAACGTTTAATAATTAAAAAAAATTTATCAATATAATCAGGTCGTGTTAATAGTGAGGCTATAGCGGTTAACCTGAAAATGCCATTGTCTGTTTTTCAGCTTTTTTTGTTTGTTCGAGCTATAGGTATAACAAAATATATGAATCCTAAATACTAGATATAATGCGTGTACTTATATTTTACTATATTTGTCTATAAATGAGAAGTGCAAAGAAAACTGAAACGTATATTTATGTAGTGCTCAGTTGATTAGTGCAAAATCTATAAGTACGATGAATAATAATGATTGTTATGTTATCTACGAGTGCAGTATATGATGTCCTCTTAGGCCGTGATGAGGTAGCTCGCATATTAAGTAGAATAGTTATCGAGAACAATATTATTCTTTTTTGTACATTATAATATATTTTACCTGCTCTAAAATATGCATGAATGTTATGCCATTTGATTTTCAATTGGGTTATTACTTAGTTTACAAATACTCGGCACTTTATTCAGGTAAGAAAATGTAGGTACAAGGTATTTTGCATTCCAAGCTGTTTGAACTTTGAACTTGTACTGCACTTCACTTTGTATTGTTTTGTTTAATACATAGGTACCCGTACACACATATGATTGTAACTCGAGAGTTCTGATTTTAACAACAATAGACTATATAATAGTCTATATATATAGTAATATAAACCACTACAAGTTTGTAATTGCAATATAGCTGTATGTTATATATTATAGTGATAACGAGTAGTGTTAAAGAATGAAGTGGTCGGAAAATGTTTGTAAGCATAAAATCATAATACATACTATAAGGTAATGGACAGTTTAAAAATTCAGATTAACATCTAAATGGGTTTCTAACTGTGTTAAAAAAAATAAGTAGTGTTATATATTATTATTTGTATATACATTGTATTATTATATATTGCTTACACGTGATTGTAAAATATACTTGACGTGATGTGTTTATTATTTAAAGTGAGTACTTTCCAATTTTAAACTGGTGTTGCATAAATAATGTAAGTCAATACACAGATAATGAATATAAAAACCTATTAAAATGAGTTTGGATAATCGTAACGTTCTGATACATTTTTAAACATAAGAAATATTTCCAATGAATATTAGAAATATAGCTTAGTTAGTAGTTGAATTGCATTTAGAAATATACTATATATTAGGCACTTAAAAATAATATTGTTATAGTATTTATATTTTATTTGAATATTTTAAAAATAAAAAAATAAGCATATAGGTACATAGCAATAGCATTAAAGGATTGTTATTTAGATCAGAAGATGTTTATCTTCTGATATCCAATGTTTTGTTTTATTTTCAATCAAAATCTAACGATGCGATCTAATGAAATTTAAATTAAATTTTGTTTAATATAAAAATAAAACTAGTATTAATACATTTGCCATGTAATTACAGCTGAGTTTTATCTACATTTCACCACCTAAATTATAAACAGTGTCTAAATGCAACCACTTTTTTATTTGTAGTATAAAAATGCGATTTTGTTGGACTAATTTGAAAGTATGTAGCCATAAATGCATTTTCCTAAAATCATTTTTAACTTGCTCTTTCTTAAGTTAGTCAAATTTACAGATGAAGTGTATAATACAATTTTTTATATAATATGATAGTAGCTTCCTTACATTACCATACGAAATCATACAAGTATTAAGGAATCTGGTTTGGTTTTTAAAGTTAAGGCATGTTTATATAATCTTAATTCTCATATTTGCGTTATTAACTGAGCTAAATAATAATAATAATAGTAATAAAACAATGGTATTTTGATAAAAATAAATAAAAATAAATATTGAAGTATATAGGTATTAGGTAAAAAAATAGTAACTTATTAAATTTATGATACGAACTATATAATATAGATTGTACCATTTTATATTGCGCTAATACTGTATTAAGATTATAATAAGTCAAACACAGATTATTAGATTGAAAATTGTTGTAAGATCTTCATTAAAAAACAAATTATTGTTGATATTAAACAACAATATAAATATTGAATAAAGGTATTATAAAATAATATTGTCTTTCATTTCGAAACACGGTGACATGTAAAGTATTATTGTAATAAATGTCTAGTAATCGAACATTATTTTTCCTACTTTTAATAGTTGTAATAATTATCTGTGCCTAGGTGGTTTGTTAGATATATCTACGCCCTACACTACATACTGTATTTAAATAAAACACTTAAATCTGTTATGTTTCATAAAATGCCAATTCATATTATGACGTATTTTTGTAAATATATTATACTCTCTAATTATTTCTGATAAATAGTCAATATAAATCGTATGTTATTGTCAGTATTTAAATCGATTGTATTTAATAGTGTTAACATTGATTATAATAGGTAAGTATGTTCGGTATGTGTCATATATGACCTAAAAACACTTTTCTGTTTTTGTATAATTATATTAATATGTCTATGCCGCGTTACGGCAGAATTTCTTATCAGACACGATGCCAACAACCGCAATAAGATATTGCTATATCCCGCTGGATGAGTGACCCCGTGGGATTTTTATGAGCAACAGGGTATATTGCGTGTTATTTCTTCCCTTACTATTAACTATATTTCTTGGGTTGCACAAAAGTCTTTACAATGCCCTTCGGCCTTTGTCTAGGTTATACGCGTATATATACCAAACGCACACAACAACATTTCAAAATGCTCTTTTTAGCCTATTTAAAAATGATTAATATTTCATAAAAGCTTTTATAGGATATGAGCTCTATAACAGAATGGGTTTTTTGCGAACCCATATACGATAAAATGTTTATGAGAAATATCATATTTTATACTCATAGCGCCGTCGCCTTGTTTGTGTTTATTATATATAGCCGAAAACGTGTGCCACGTGAAATTTAACACGAGATCATTGAGAGAACACGACCACCACCGATCGTCGGTACCCTGCAACGATGAAACGGGAACCAGCGACTTGGTCCGACGCCGACCGTTGTCTAAGTCCGACTTCGACCTCAGCTATCCCGAGGACTTGGACTATTTGTGCAAGAAGTTTGCGGCCGCGGAACGGCGGCATGTCACGATGGAGAGCTTTGCATCGTCGTCGTCGCCGAGCACACCAGGAGCCGGTCAGGGATGCTGTCCATCCGCAATCAATTCGTCTTCCTGTGCCACTGCCACCGCCCAGTCTACTATACAAAGCATCAACGTGGTGCAAAAGACTCATTCCTTCTTCAATTCCTTAAAGGTAATCTCACGAAATCCCACGTTCAATCATCCCTGATGTATAGATAATCGGATATAGAAATATTCACATAACGGGAAGTACCTATGCAATCAATATAAGCATACAAGTACTACTTATAGATACTTACGATAATTCTTTTCAATTGGATGATGTCGCTATTTTTTAATAAAAGTACCAAAATTAAAAAAAAAATAGGAAATATTAAAGGCTTGTAACCTATAGCTTGCACGTGGCTGTACGTGTGCAATTGTGAAATTTAAAAGCAAATAATACAGGTAATATATAATATTATATAATATTTAGGTGTATCGTATATAGGTTGCTCTATGATAAACTATGGAAAAATAAAACTTTATAAATTATATTTGCGCAATGTTATCTTATAACCACCTACAATTTCCAAACCACGTTCAGGGTCCCTGTGGTATTTGAGTATACACGTGTGGTAAAAAAGAATGCAAACTTCATTACTATGTACTCCAATGACAAAAAAGTCTGAAAACCATTTTTGAGCGATAGTAAATAAATATTTATTTTTTACTCGTGGTATTCAAAATCAATAATACCATTACCTATACGAGAGTTCATAAAACTAGTTCGTAGTGACATATCGACGATATATGATATTGTAGTATAGATATATTACAGAATACTGACATAATAACATCATCCGTATATTACAGAATTATACGACTGACAAATCAATATATTTTTTTTCATTTGTTTTCGAAAGGTCTTTTAATACCTTTTATCAAATTGAACGAAACTTCCATAAAAGTTGCGATGAAATAAAATTATTCGTTTTTTAGGATTGATTTCTATAAAATAAACTCCACTTATAAATACATTGATTTTAATTACCAAACAATAATGTTAGATGATGATACAAATACTACAGTTACTATTAGACCTGTCAACCTGAAAAACACTACTAACGGTTCAATAAAAACCAAATGTCCATAAATTGTATAGAATTAATTAATGCATATTTTAGATTCTGAGCGAAGCGATGAATGTATTGATTTTACAATGAAGTGTGTGTTTTTTTTTTTTTTTATTGTTTTTTTTTTTTGTCTGTCATCACCTTTTAGGACAGTAAAAATGCTTGGATTTTCTTCAACAGTACCTTTTATGATAGGAAAGTGAATATAGTTGATACTTTGGGGGGGTCAGAAGTAAAAATTGATCAGTAGTTTTCAAGCGCGACGTGAAAAACAAAAGAAAAATTAAGGAAAAACGGGAATTTTTACACAAAATCTGTTTTCGAGAAAATCGATTTTGATATTTGGTGTAACTCTAAAACAAATGATCGTAGGTACATGAAATTTTGACTGACTGTTTATATTAGTATTTTCTATACACCATAACATTTTCCAAATATTTTGACTTATTTTGAGCTGTTTATGGACATTGTCAGTTTTCAATAATTTAAGTTTTCTTTTATACAAATTAAAATAAAATTTTATTTGTTAGTTAAAAAAGCTTGAAAATTTAATATAAGGCTCCTGGATTATTGTTTCAAAGGCAGATGAAAAAAATTAAAAATCGTTAGTTACAGTTTTTATTTATAAGTATTTAAAGTTCAAATCTTGACAAAATACGGAAAAATCACGAAAATTAGCAAATTATTTTGAGTTATGAATTCATAAAAATTTTTTCTTTTTAAATCTAAGATTTGAAAATGTAATACAAGATTATTCATAAGTTTATCTACCTTTATCAAAAAAAAAATGTCTACAAGAAGTCAAATTAAATTTTTATGAGTGTTTGAAATTTATATTTTTACAACATTTGATATTCACTCGATTTCTCATTTAACGATTTTTCTTATTTTGTTGTCATTAAAAAACGTATGACTGTAGATACTTGAAAATTTCACTGAATGTTTATATTAGCATTTTCTATCTTCGATAAAATTTTGAAAATAATTTGACTCTTTTTGAGCTGTTACGAACATTGTCAGTTTTTAATTTTTTTAGTTTTTTTTTTTCTGTAAATATCAATTAAATTTTATTTATTAGGTAAAAAAACGTGAAAATTTAATATAAGGCTCCTGGATTATTGTTTCAAAGGCAGATGAAAAAAATTAAAAATCGTTAGTTACAGTTTTTATTTATAAGTATTTAAAGTTCAAATCTTGACAAAATACGGAAAAATCACGAAAATTAACAAATTATTTTGAGTTATGAATTCATAAAAATTTTTTTTTTTTAAATCTAAGATTTGAAAATGTAATACAAGATTATTCATAAGTTTATCTACCTTTATCAAAAAAAAAAATGTCTACAAGAAAGTCAAATTAAATTTTTATGAGTGTTTGAAATTTATATTTTTACAACATTTGATATTCACTCGATTTCTCATTTAACGATTTTTCTTATTTTGTTGTCATTAAAAAACGTATGACTGTAGATACTTGAAAATTTCACTGAATGTTTATATTAGCATTTTCTATCTTCGATAAAATTTTGAAAATAATTTGACTCTTTTTGAGCTGTTACGAACATTGTCAGTTTTTAATTTTTTTAGTTTTTTTTTTCTGTAAATATCAATTAAATTTTATTTATTAGGTAAAAAAACGTGAAAATTTAATATAAGGCTCCTGATATATCGTTCTTATAGCAGTTGAAAAATATTAAAAATACATAGTCACAATTTTTTTTATAACCATTTAAAGTTCAAATTTTGACAAAATTTATCAAATTTATAATTTAATAATTATTTTGTAGTTAAAAATTTATAAAATGTTCAACTTTTATAGCTTAGGATTGAAAATTGAAAACAAGGTTCCACGTAAATAGGTTATATATAAATTACTTTATTTACAATAATATCATCAAGTATACTTGGCAATATCATAGGCTGACTAACCGTTTTCGCTCAAAATCGTTTTTCTTATACAATGATATTATATCATTGAATTCAAATTTAACATCATCCATTAAAGTGACCCACTTGTAATATACTGTACAGCAGAGCAACATTCACTTACCCACCCTTTTTAAAATTTAAAATTATATAGTTTTATCATAAATTTGGTTTCTATACTCTGTAAGTAATTTACCATAATATAATAGATATTTGCGTTAATATACAGAACTTACATAGAAAACTAAACCCAACAAACTTGCCCGAAACTTATCTTATCCTTAAATAATATTATATTTTGTCATTAAATAGTAAACAATTACTGACATCTTATCATGCACTATAAAGTTTATGTTTTAGTTGAAATTGGGGTACACATGCTTTTGTTATCAATCTAAATTTGTTAAGTCAATCTATTCCATTGAAATAAAAACATTAGGCAGTAAATCATTTACTTTTACGATCAATTTGGCGCACAGGTCAACTGTTTTATGAATTGAAATTAATAAGAATTTCTCAAATTTAATTCAACAATATTATTATTGCCACAATAGGTATCACAGTATAAAATGGCAAATTTGAAATATATTAATTTTTGTCAATATTTCTTTAAGAAAAAAAAATAAACTGGAACTGCTGAAAATAACCTAGGAACATAAAACAAAGTTTATGATCAATATATATTACGTTGTAGCAAACGTAAAACTAGTTTATTGATTTAACATTATTGTTTGAGTTAACATAACCGTTAAAAAACAATCGATTTAAATAGTTTGATAAAACTAAAAGTATTTATATATTTTACTATACTTAAAGCGTTTTTGTTTTTTATTTTTGTTTGCTCCTTCGAAACATGATATAATCAAAGAACTATTTATTAATTTTAATGATTTAAAATATAAATGCTTAAATTAAATTAAAATTATATTGTATTTATAATAATTTATTTCAGAAAGTTGCATATACCACTAGGTATATAATATGAATGACATTATATCATGCACTAACTGGTCTCAATATTATGTAACAAAATAATTGATTATTACGTAATTAATTGAAAATATATTCTTTTCAACTTTTTATCGAAATTTTTACGTGTCAAATTAATTACAGATTCCAAAATTTATTGGACTAATACTTATTTATTTCTGTGCATTAGTATGTGCACATACAGCCACGCATATATAGTTGTTAATATATTGCTTTTATATTTTGACACAAATTGCGTTATCCCATTGGTAGCTAGCTAACAATAATAAATTAGATCAGAATTCTACTAAGCCTTTAAAACTAGGTAGGTACTAATAATAAAGAATATACTATTTTATTTAGTTGCTAAGCAATTTAAAAATAATAATTCAGTACATTCACATAAAAGGGAATTTTTGTACAAGACAAGACGTAATATAATATTATGCTCTCAGGCAATTGTTTTTTAACAATGTTTATTAATCATAATTTTAAGCATACTCTTAGCTATTTTAAATAAATTATGGTACATAAAAAAAAATATGGGTCAACCTATAATTACTCCACTCCTCATAACTTACCGTCACATATTTATGGTCCTATATATATAAATTATATCGGAACAATTTATTTTATAATGTGCTTATATAGATATCTAATGAATATTTATAATGTGCTTAACACGTTATATTTAAAAAAAAACTATAAATATTATTTACATATAATATATATATATTAAAATTAACTATGATCATTAATAAGGACCCACGTTAAGACATTAAAGTCCTAAAATATTCAATATAGGTACCGTAGGCTATAAGTTATAACCTAGGCCTAGAAATCTTTATGTTATCCAATTTTAATTTCATATTATGTTATATAATTACACTTAATTATTATTTAAGTAATTCAACTGACATCATATTGTAATAATATTAATATACCTAAATTAACGATTCATTATTATTTTTAATTTTATGTTTTATTAGAATCGGTGGTTTCCTACCGAGGTAAACAAACATTTGTATTTTATTTAAAAAATAAACTAGTTTATACTCTATATTTATTTGTCCGAACTCAAGCCTATTTGAATTTGTATATATTTACACTAATTAAATCATTATAATACTATTTTCAGGAAAAATGGGCCAAAGGGAGAAATAAAGCACGAGGCTCGGACACTGACGAGTCACCCTCTGAATCTCCTATACTTGCAAGACTAGTCCGTCCAGACACTTTACAACAAACTAAGTCTACAGACTCAAGAAATACTCAAAATTCAATTACTAGCGGTAGGGTATTTAAAATAAATGTAGAATTGAAACACTAAATTTTCTTAAACAGCCGTAAGATGAGAAATGTTTCGATGTAAAAACTGAGTCTTAAACGTAAAAATTATCAATAAATATTCTTTATAACTTAATTTAAAAAAAATAATTTTTTCTCTATATCAAACAGTATTTAATTGCCTTTAAGTTTTTATTTTTTGATTAATTGTGTATACTAGTTTTAATTAAATCTTAAGGTCAAAATAAGAACTATTATAATATTTAATTTAAAACTAAACATTTTATTGAAATTCATTTAAAAATCATAATGAACTTACATTTCGGCTAGTATCCAAACTTGCACATCAAATTAGATTGTTTTCTCAGTGTTTTTTGGAATGTAAGAAAGAAAAATAAAGTAGGTAGATAATTTTTTAAAAAAGACCACTTTCCTCTCATTTAAGAAAAATGTTTGAATATCGAATAAAATAAAACTACAAATACCACTAAAATATTGACACTTTTTTTATATGTATATATTTACTACTGCATTTTAGAATTTGGATTGACCCAGAATTGGTTCCAGAAAGTTGTTTCACGTGACCATCAAATTCGTCTTCGGAGACAAAATTCAATAAGATCTGAACAACAAATAGAGTTGGCTACACCAGTAAATATTAATTTAAATTCCTCTAATTTTTGTAATTATGTTAATTTAATTTAACGCGGTAGATAGGTATGCGCCCGATAAAAATAGAGGTAGTTTCTAAAAACAACAAACGTTCTGTACAAACTGGGATCCTTTATAGTTTATAGTTTAAGATATTTACTCTAGACAAATACCGATCTCATGAGTCTGAACAGTATTATGGAATAATGTTAACATAACTTGGTTTACAATTTACATTACAAAACAAATTTATATTATTTAAAATATTTTTCCGAAATCTTCAAATTAAATTCTATTTATGAATATTTATTTTCCAGGAAGGTCAAAATCCAATTCATAATGATGCTTTGCTCAGAAAATACGACTTTTTTCTACTCAAAATTCATTTGAAAAAAGGAAAAGATCTCATTGCTCGGGATAAAAACGGTAGTTAATAAAAATCAATTTTTCCCTCACCAATATCAAAACTATGTTAAGTACTAAAATTTGTCAAAATTTTAGGTCTCAGTGATCCATATGTGAAGTTTAAGATAGGTGGAAGACAGATTCACAAATCGAAAACTGTGTATAAAAGTCTGAATCCAACTTGGGACGAAACGTTTACACACCTACTAGATGATCCCTTTGAACTAATTCAAATAAAGGTATGGACTTATTCTATTTTAAAACAACAAGATATAATTTAAAAAAAATACTCATTTAAATTATAAGTGGTAGGTCAAAGGTGTGGTAATATAGTACAGCTTATAACAAATATATTTATAAATTAAAACTATACTGTAAACCTTTAAATGTATTATCTTTTGATTATATAATTTGGTTTTTACTGTTATGTACTTAGGTATTGTTTTTTAATTTTGTTTTTTTCTTCAAATGTTTGTTTTTTAAATTATAATTTTATAGCCACATCGGCCACCGCCTCAGGGGGGACTTTTTTCCAAATAAAAAAATATTACATTATAATAATATGAGATACAATTGCCTGGCACTTTCACGAATAAAGTTGGATTAAAATATATATACCTATAATTTGAACACAAGTTCCATAGTTTGTATGTCCTTAACAACCCTTAATCACTCATATTTCATTATTATTATTTTTACGGAGAAAAACAATAAACAAAATCATAAAATACATATTATCATCATACTATAAAATATATTCGTACAATAACGTTATTTCCCTAATGGTTACCAAACACACAGAATATAATACAATAATTTAAAGTAATTTTATTTTTTAAATATTTTAAACAGTTTTAGTAATTTATAGGGTTGTTATTCAGCAGTGGTATACAAATGTAGCATTAGCCATAACTCGATATAATAGTATAAGATTTATAATTTATTAGCCGCATAACCCGACTATGCCCGAGAAAAAGTTAACAAATATACAAAAGACACTATAAGTGTATTTTGGTTTTAGTGTATCTTATCAGTTCACGAGCAAATCGTCGTTGATATACCTGGCTTTGTGAACTCATTGGACCAAGATACGTAATCCGCGTGTGACGGATTTGATATACCGCTCGATATATTTTCAAACGGGATTCAAGCTATACTCTCTATAGTTTTATGACATACCTTTTATTTTTTTTAATTGTTCGTCAAAATCGGTAGACATAAGTTCTAAATATAACTTAGAACACCTTATTTTCCCGCTGTATTTGTCCGTTCGTCCATCCGTTGCCAGTACATGGTTACGATTGTTGGTATTAATATATTTATTATTATTGACCGTAGTTACTGTACAGTATACATAGTTACAATATTGTTTGTACTAAGATTTTATAACGGTTCTATTAAAAACATTATTATTCATGCTAGTCAGTATTAGAAAAATATCAAATATAAGTATAGATTCAATATTTTAGAATCTACTATCTATATAAATTAAAATATTCGTTTTTTGAGAGCAAAATCAAAATCCATGTGTGAGGCGTGGCTGCGTGAGCCACCCTATTTTAACCTATAGTGGTCGAAAAACAATTCTATAAACTCTCCTCGAGTCTCAAGGAATATATATGCAAGATTTGGTGCCATCGGTTCAGGAGTTTCCAAGTCTTAAGCCTTATCCGAATATACATTAATTAGCATAATGGGTTTATAGATAATGTATTTCATGATATCTCAAATTCTACTGCTACAAAATATACACGGCTATATGTAACCATTCGTGTCGAGACATTTTAAAACGAACTTGCACTCCAGATTTTTATATTTTATTTTTCTTATTTCCTCACAGCGAGTTATCGACAATTATCATTATATAGAGTTGCCCTGTTTCATATTGGACCATTGAAGTTGTGTTTCAAAGTTGCGGTACCTACCTATATTATTTTTCATTTTCGTACAACTAAAATAAATATATCTACAGTAATATTATAAACTACCGAAACTTATTAAGGAATAATACATTCTTAAAGCAAAAAAATCTGTTCATTATTTCGTAGTTAGAAGACGGGAGGTGCACACTTGAATAAATTGTATATGTTCATGTGTCATTCGACTTTACACGATCCAATGACTGCAAAGCACACGCAATTGTACAATTTGTTCAAGTGTTCCCACTGCATTTATATTCCGTTGTATTTGCAATCATTGACTCTGCGCACCAAACCCATGTATGATATTTTGAAACAAAAAAGTCTACGAGTTTATTGATTATCTAAGCTTAATGTTTGTTATATCTACCTACTGATTTTTTTAGACAATAATAATATTCGTTAAAATTTTATCTTAAAATAATGGTTTTAAATGAGCAACGGTCGATCATAATAATTTATTATCGTAATTTGTCGACCTAAACTAGTATATGAAAATTTATGAAAATTTCTAATTAATATATTTTGATATATTATACTAACATGCCTTATTCATAAGAATATAAACTTCATGACTAGAAGGTTTCGTGCGAATAAATTTACCTTTGCTATAATTGCATACACATTAACGAAAAACCTCTAACCTGGAGATTTAATATTATGTATAATGTATTACTTGGTGTTATCAATTGATTAGATTGTTAAATCGGGAATAAAATAAAAAATGGGTCATGTTTATATTGTACGTACAAAACATTATATTATTATAATGTGTGTGTCGCGTATATATTATAATATAACGCCTTTGTTTGTTTTTCGTTAATAGTTATGTAACAAATATTTTAATATTCCATCAATTTAATTTTAAACTAATGCACAATATTGTTACATAATACTTGAATAATTGTATGTCAAAATCAGGTTCCAATCATCGTGAATTCCAACGAACAAATCATTGTTTTGTTTTGTTTTTTTTAATTACATAATTAGATATGCGTATTACATAAAAAAAATAGTCATATAGACTGACACTAGGTAGTAAGATATAGGAAATGCCGGAACTCTTGTATTTTACTCGATAATTTTCCTCTGTAAGCAGAATTGAGGAATGTTGATTTGCGTTTCTATGGTGATGAACAAAGTGGCAGAAAATCGGTTTAACATATATCTATGTTAATATGTATGATTTTTCAGGGTACCTACGGTCAAATATAGGTGCACGTGTTTGGCCTCGTTAATACATTTTTACCAATGCTATAATAAATCAAATATCGAATTCAAAAAATAACACCAAATCTTCATGATAGTGACAATAGTGAACTGTATAATATTTCTAAAATACTTTTACGAGGTTATAAAAAAAATTAAACAAGATTTTCAAGGAGAAAAATGCTATACACGAGGATAAGGAATAGTTACTTACCGACTAGTACCTATCAAAGTCTTATGCCCGTATGCATAGTAAATTATATGTGTCACATAAGACGTCATGTTAAACTATGCCTTATTATATACACACGGACATGGGACTCATTCTATACGGGTCGGCACGTATATCGCTTGCAGTACAATACAGCACGTTCTTGAACGCTGAAAATTGATCCGATACGTATTACCGATAAACTCCAATTTCTTTCTCGAAAATCTTGAAGCCGAGCTCGGTCCATCCGTTTATTAATACTTATAATACGTACGCCATCATAAAGATAATATATTTTAAAATCATACACAGTGAAATGCGCAATAACGGTAATAAAGAACTCATTTTATTTAATTCGTAATATTGCCATAAACAATGTATTAGGTATATTAATATGTATTAATTATTATTTAAATATCTGTCAGTGGTACATCATATAATACTATAATATTATGTATATGAATTTATTAAATAGCTGTATATTATGTAGTTTCATAACCCGATAATGGTAAATATATACTAAGTGTTATTTTATACGTAGATCTACTAAGTACAGTAAAGTAGTTTTACTGTTTTACATCACTTTGGTTAGATGGTATTGTTTTTAATGTAAGTGACTTCCCCGCATCACAATATTTGGCCGTTGGTGTAAAGTCAAATAAGTGTCGTATTTCGATTAGTGTTACTAGAGTTTAATTAAATTTCGTTCTCACATAATACAGACGAAGTTCCTATAATCCTATCTGCGGGATCATAAAACTTATTTACATTCGTTAGTATTTGACAAAAGTATCCATAAGTAACTTATAACTTAGTATAAGTCTAAATGGTTTTAATTTAAGTACCATTACACTGTGGTCGTCAACATTTTATTATACAATATTGCCTCGTAGATATTTCTATTATAATCGATATCGTCTGTAAACGACTACAGTCGTATAAGTCGACTGTAGTAGTCGATAATTAAAATGTGTACACAGTTAAATTTGTAGTAATTCGTTAATAATATGATTTTATGTAAGTACTTTTAAATATCTGAGCTGTAAACATTAGCATGGTATCTGTCATACACAGTCGTGGTTACTGGTTAATTGTAATAATTAATATTCTATTTCAATAATAGGTATGACTTTGCACAAAAACCTGTTCATATTTCGAATTATATCGATACTTAGTTAGCGCACAAGTTGATCTTAAATTTATGGAAAACCATTATTCGTTATTAATCAAAAAGAAAATAATTATTAAAACTATCGTATTGCAAATATAGAACATTTGTGGGTTGACCAACCATTCTCATAAGATAATTAATAACCATATTTAACATCACATTTTAATACCCTGAGTTTCCAACTGGGCTGTTTTGAGTATAATTTAAAAATTATTAGGTACCTACCTATTTTAAATATATTTTTTTATATCTCTTACCTAGCAGTCCTAACCTACTATGATAAATAATTGTAATTTATAATGACTTAAGTAATTGTTATTTTTAAATTATTTTTTGTCCACAAACTCCCTTTATTTCATATTGTGCTTAATTGTATTAAATAATAATTAAAAATAAAAAACATTTGCACCTTTAATTTTATTAAATACCATTATAACAATTGGCAATGGCCATTAATATTGTTTTACAAAAATGTTTGATCGTATTAGTGACTAAGTCAAAGGTGCCAATCACAGAGTTATTTATTTAACAACCAACTACTTCAATTAGTTCAATAATTCAATAATTTTCTATATTTTCTTTTTGGATTTATTTACATTTTTTTCAGCCTACATTTCTGTTTTCATCCTTTTTTTTGATAATAAACTCACTAAACAATTGCGATTAAAATGGCAACCTACATTTTTAATTTCATATTCTTAAGATTGAGAATCTGAAAAAAAATTGAGAGTAAAATAAGTTTATGGTTGGTTAAACAAAAATAAATAAATGAAAATATTAAATAACCATTTAAAAAACAACCTCTTAATATACGTATCCATCAAAGTTCCTGATTTATCGGAAATCAAAAATGATGGACCTAAACATTTAATAATTATGTCGTTTATACTTACTAAAACTAATTGCATCAATAAATAATAAATATACTGTTCACTATAAATTATGTTATGGAGTTTATCATTTTGTATGTATTGGTGTATAAACACTATAAACTATGTTTCGTCAGAACTTATGGATTCGGTTGATCGTATCTATAGTAGATTTCGTTAAATGAGATTTTACTGGAATTTAAAAAGAACTTTTTTAATACACAAATAAGTATCTATAGTCTATTTATATATTTATGTATTTCGACATTAGTGATAGATTTAAACAATGATTAAGTATTGATGTGTTTCGTTAAGTAATAACAAAGTAATATCTTGTAATTCCACCATTGACCGATTAAATTCAGGTGACTAATTTACTGTGATATTTTCGCCTGCTTTCGATTTTTATTTTATATTTTTTTTGTGTACATGTTATGTATAACTACCAACCCATAGAGGGTTTGGTAAACATGAAATGTGGTTGAAAATAAGAGCATGTCACGAAGTACAGTGTATAATTTTATGAAATAAAAATGCATACGCACTTTTTTTCCATAATAATATTATTCACGCACTATACCAAATTAATTTTTCATGCAGTAATAAATTAAAGTAACAAAGTTTTTGGGTAGCACATTTATTCTGTTAACAGAATACATAATTTATTGTATTTATTTTTACCCAAATGACCCAATCAAAGATTTATGTATAATAATATCAATGTTTTTATGTTTTTTTTATTATTGACCGTGTCATAATACAATAATATACTAATATATAATCAATTATAATATAAAGTAAATTTATTATTAATAATAGTTGGATAAAAGAGTATAATATTATGCTCCTTATTGTGTAGTTTTGTGCAATATTATAGTAGATAGTTAAACTGAAAAAAGAAAAATGATTTGTATTCGAAAAGTTTTGTATTTTTACAGGTTATAGAGGGTTCGAAAAATTTTAATTTAACTTTGTATATTTCAAATTATGAAATATATATGTAGTTATATTATCATGAAATGTACATATTTTCTATTTTCCATTAAGATTATAATAATTTCTAAAAAAAAGAAATGTACCTACTGCATACCTATTTGAAATTAATAATAATTTAAACATTTTATTTTTACTGAGCTTAATTTAAGTATTAAATGGTTAAAAACTCGTATCATATAGTTTACTTCAGCACATATAATGCTGTTTTAGGGTTGTGTGGCTTTCTGATGAATAAAAATACAATTCACAAAAAAAAAAAATAATTACATAAGTAATTACTTTGATTTATAAAACTCTTGAAAGTAATAATTCTTATTTTATTTCCAACGAATAAAAGATTATATTATTATATTATGTTTATTTTATTTATATTTAAAATAAAAATATATAGTCTGCAAATTATCAAGCAACATTTAAAAATGAAATTATATATTAAACTTACATTGAATGTTATGATACTTAAACTATTGATATAAAACATCAAACTATATAAACTATAATATACAACAATATTATTTTATCGTTTTAGGTTTTTGATTACGATTGGGGTCTTCAAGATGACTTTATGGGAGCGGCGCAGATCGCTCTGACGACCTTAGAATTGGGCAAGTGAGTTTAATATCACTTTATTGTCGTTAGTATAAATTAATGCTGGTAATGATTAATGCCTACCACTAAGTACACTACAATTGTATTCAAATGTCAACTCAAAGGGAAAGTGAAAATAAAATAAAACAATATTAAGTCAAAACTAAAAAATTAAGAATGATTTAGTTTTTAAATTGCAAGATACATTTCAAGAAGGTACCATATAAAAATTAAAAATAATTATTATATTTAATTACTTTTCATGTAAAGTGCAAATATTTGCAATTTAATTCATATTGATAAAAAGCTATTATATTAATACTTGAAAGTCTGAAAAATTATATAAATTTCAACCGTTATAATATGCATATGAAGAAAAAACATTTTAAGTTTGGTATTCATATCTAAACTTTACTAAGCTATTGTGAACACTGCACAATATAGTTTGATGAACTTTATAAATTTTATGTATTTTATAATGTGTTATTTTATCAACAGTATAATAAATAAACATATACGTACTGCCATGATATTTTACAGTAATTATTTAAGGATTGTTAAAATTATTTTATTTGTGAATTTGTATTACAGTATAAATGTGTCCCATCATTACTTATTATTAACAGTGTTATTATTTAGTATTTGTTTTTGTTTTTTTGTTTTTAGACAGCACGAGATATGTTTACAATTACGGGACACGCAAAATGCTGAATACCTTGGTGAGATTTACCTAGATGTAACTTTAACACCTCAATCTCGAGAAGAACGCGAACAGGTAATTATAATCGATATCTAACCTAAATATAAACTAACTGAAACTATATTAAATGATTGTTTATTGACTTTTTTTGCATACGTTTCTATGAAATAATAAGAATTAAGAATAATACGTCAATTATTTAAAACTGCGTGAAATAATTATGAATTTGTTATGTAATGTAATCATACTATTTCTTTAGAGTCTTCAAAAAACTGGAAGAGTAACGGAAATAGGTAGAAAATACAAATGTCAAGTTTGGAGTTCAGTAGTAACTATTGTTTTGATTAAAATAAAAAATTGTACAATACCTGAAGGTTTGTGTGACCCATATGTCCGTTTCAGGTATGTTTTACTTTTGTCCGTGACAGGGATTAATTATATTATTGTCAAAGCTTAATTTGTACATAGATTGGGAGGAGAAAAATTCAAAAGCAAAGGTAGTAATCGAATTCCAACGCCTACTTGGCTGGAACAATTCGATTTACATTTGTTTGACGATCAGACTCAAGAACTAGAAATAAACGTATGTGCTAAAGAACGTTCACGTGAAGAAATATTAGCAAGGTACGATTTATAATTTTTTATAAACAACTGTATAAAATTAATAAATAGATAAATCGTATTTGGCGGAATACGCACCTGGGTTTTTCAAATTTTCAACGATTTTCTGGTTTTATTATATCACTGTCATAATTTAAAATAAGAACTAATTGGTTGTATGGTCTTTTCAATTATGAAGTTGGTATGTCAATTAAAAGTAGCAATTTGTCAGGAAACACGAGTAGAGGTAGGGATTTTTTTCGTCAACATAATATTGTCCTCTCAGGAATTTCACCAGATTTTCCTTAGTCCTAGATTTATTCTTCATCCCAAAACACACATCTTTAAAAGATGAATATTTTACGAGGGAGAAATAATAAACACTATATAATTGTCATTATTTAGTAATGCACTTGTACATACTGTTAGTATAATATGTATATAGGTATTCATTTTAATTTTTAACCTTTTTCATATATTTCAAAAAGAGAGTTTGTCTGAAATACACGGTTAATCCATTAAATTTGAAAGCCTATTGGTTTTCTTTATACAGAGCTTATGGTTATATATAATTTGTGATTTACATGGGATGAATATGATATTTAGATATTTCCTACGCGTATATGTCATACTTACTTGCTTCATTTTAACATGACACTTAACTAGTTAACTATAATCCCAAATCCTGTTAATATATAATAGTGTATAATATATATATAATACATATAGCTATATTTTACTAATGAATTTTCGATTATGGATGATGTGTGTACTAACTACTAAGTAAACTTTATACTCCCCAATAAAATAAGCATACTAAAGCTCAAAACACTTCAAACAGATCCACATAATAAACTATAAATTTATATTCATCTTAAAAAACTATTGACTATAATTGTTAAAAACAATGAATTTATTGTAAATTGCATTCATCGCTCCGCTAATAATCTAAAAAATGATAATTACAATTAAAGTAATATTTAAAAAAATAACCATTATATAATTATTGTAATTTATTTTAATTAATATGATACTTATGGAAAATCATTAAATTATTTAAGGAAGAATTAAATGTAATTTATGGTCACATTATAGGATAATATTATAATATTATAAACGATATTTAAGGACGGATTATTTAAGTAAATACATTTTCTTTGAAAGGTAACCTATAACTTTGGTACCTAATTACATACTAGAAGCTTTCTATGCATTTCGTGTTTATCGACCATATATTTAGAATATATTATATAACAGCCAACAGCCACAGGCCATTAAAATGTTACTTACGTACTAATAAATTACTTGACTTGTAACTTTATATTTATTGACGCTGTATAGAAACTTAAAAATTCGTAAAATGTTTTCACCGAATTATAGAATTTTTAAATACACTCTTTCGTACGCATGTCACATATGCTAATGTTTCACAACACCACTAAGAATTTTTAATTATAAAATAATGTTTTACATTATTATAAAAATTATTTTGATGTAAGTAGTAAGTTCTATAGTATAACAAGTATGCTTTCTTAGTAAATATTATAGTTATATTTTTAACGAAGGTCCAGGAATTACCTCATAATATGACTTATAAGTTATAACATAAACGATCAGTCGAAATGAATTGGTTATATTTAATTTTATCTATCATGAAAATAACTGTTGTACCTAGTTAGTAAGGTTAGGTTAGGTTAGTAGTTCGTTTACTAAACACATCCATCGCGTTTTGAATAATCCAAAACACATTGTCCGTATATGATTAAATATTAATTTACGTGAGCATAATAAATGGATAGGGATCGATAAACACACAAGTCCATAAAATTAACATTGTAGTATATCAAAATGAATCGAACAATAATATACAATGCACCTAGTAAATATAATATAATTGTAGTAAAGTATTATAAGAGTATATTGGAGTAATGGAGTATGATATCGAGTAAATAATTTTGTGGGGCTAACCGTAGATAGCCAACCTACTGAGTGAGATATTTAAACCATATTTGAGCACTAGGAAATATTTGTAAGTGCCTATTACTAATGTTACGACAAATCATCGTATTTGAAAAAAAAAAACGGTTCTGAACCGAGCACGGTATACTGCATTAATTTCTTATAGAACATTTGTAAAACCATCATAGACTACCCATAAAAAATAATTAACGCTTGAATGTAATATTAACTCTAGGAATAGACATAATATTGAAAGTATAATTATGTATTAAATATTCTAATATTTATATCCAAAGGTCAAAATTCACATTCAATTAAATTATTAAAAAAAAGTGCTAATACAAGAGTCGGGCGGGTGTGTTATTATGTTAACTTTAAAAGCAATGATACATTATCGCACATAAAAAGCTAATGTGGCGAAGCTCGTTAAAACCATGCGTGCTAAATATCGTCATTTTTTAACACTTTTCTTAAGTTTTTCCTTACGCTTGAGAAACCCTGCACTGATAAAATCAAAAATGAGATTTAAAGTGTATCAAAGTATACCAAGTATCCATAGTGTACTTAAGACTCCAAGGAATGTTTTTTTACTGCTAAAAAAACGTAAACTAAAAGTAATATAAAACATATAAAACAAAAAAACATCATTGTACAACATCAATAAATTCTTCACTTCAAGCAGTAATCGTAAAGATTTCTCAATAGTTGATTATATGTATTTATTCATTATTCTTCCATTATTTATTTGGAAGTTTGCTATGGGAATAAATTCTAAACACACTATATGTGTCATATTAAAATATAGTATATTAGGTATACTCGCTTATAAACGATAGGGTATACCTATTACGTATAACCTTTATAACGGATATAATATAAGAAATAAAACCAAAATAAAATCCTCCTCGCGAGGACCTCACAGTCCTATTCGAAAAAAGCGAAATCAACTGTTCAGACTACCTATTTATTGAAGTAGCCGCGATACCTCCATCACGCTGGCTACACCTACCTATATCAATAATGTTTCTGTTTATAGCACCGTCGTGGACCTGAGTAAATTGGAACGCGAAAAAACGCACAAAATCAAATACAAACTCAACGTCGGCGGCGGCGGTGACGATGGCGGCGGCGGCGATCATCATCAGCATCGAGACGCTTCCGGCGCGGGTGTCGGTGGCGTACTGTACCTGTTGCTGACCATCAGCGGCACGTCGACGATCGCCATGGTGTCGGACCTGTCCAACTACGAACACGAGATCACGGAACAGGAACACGTCCGGCAGAAGTACGCGATCGGCCGGACGTTTTGCGACCTGCTCGACGTCGGCGTGCTCACGGTCCGCGTGTACAAAGCCCACGGGCTGACGTCCGCCGATCTGTGCGGCAAGTCCGACCCCTTTTGCGTGCTCGAATTGGTCAACGCCCGACTGCAGACGCACACGGAATACAAAACGCTGGCGCCCACGTGGGACAAGATATTCACTTTGTGAGTACTTATTATACGATTAAATATTATATGATGATGATATAGCTGCAGTAGGTATTACCCTTCGTCGTTGCCCACGGGGATGAAGAACACCGAGATGGACAATCCCCCCCCCCCGTGGGGCGTACAGTAATTATTAGTAGCTTTTTTCTTTTTCTCACGTCCGTGACAAAGCTAGAGACAAAACGGAATCCTGCCGAACAATCACATTTTATAAAATATAAACTCTGCAGGTTTCGTTGGTTTCTTTTGAATTATAATTTCTTTATCCAATACCGTAAACGCGATGATTTCGATGAATGCTTTTACCTCATCTGCAGCCCGAGTCCAATAGCTTATTTTACCAATGGCATCCATTTATATAGTATGAAAAAATACTAATTTATACTGATTTCTTCTAACACAGTCTTAATCTGTAACCAATGGCAACCATTTATAGACAAAAAATATTTCTCAATTTCCTTCGTGAATCGTGAAATCATTGTGTGAACACTGAGCACCTCCTTAAAATAACATTTTAGTTTTTAAGTTTTAGCTATTATATGAACCAGTGGTTTATGGACAAATCGGAGTTTGTGACCTTATGCTTTGTGAACTAATTCGACCGAGATGGGCAATCCACCTGTGGTAGGTAGAATATAGCACTTAGTAAAAGTTCGAACGTGGTTCAAACTACTATCTAAACTTTCCTATTCTAAGGTAAAATCAATCAAGTAGTTTTTGAGTATATAAGCAACAAAACATTAGTTTTTATAAATTATATAGATTATAATAGAAAAGTCTCTTTTATTGCTGTAACCAATGGCAACTTTATATAAATAAAAAAATATTCTATTTCCGTTTGCTAAAACAAAATCCCTGTGTGAGCTCATCGCGAAAATGTGAAATTTCAAAAATCCTTTCTTAGTACACCCCTACATCGTGATATGAAGCCATGAAGGTATTGTTGAAATTCCAAGGCTGTATAATGTATATATTATTATAGTTCAGACCAGTATTTCTCAATAGACATGCCGTGACATTTTAAAGCTGTGCCGTGAAAACTTAAACTTTTTATTTTAATTAGGTACTTTAACACTAGTGTGATATGTTTGAACGTTAAAATATTGTTCAATATCGAAAGAAAAATATAAAATGTAAAATATAATTAAAAATGTTACTAGATAATATAAAGGTTAAACCTTTTCAGTACCTACTTATTTTTGGAAAATAGGCAATGTTTATTCAAAATGTGCCGTGACTCAAAATAACTAATAATAATGTACAGCGATGAAATAATAGTTTGGGAACCACTAATCTAGACTCAATATTGATCAGTCAGTCAGCCAGGACACGTTTTATTATAATCTATATAATTATATAAAATCCAAATACCACTCACCTATGTCAAAAACTACAAAACGTACGAACTTGAAATTTATAATAATGGTTCCTATAATGACAAAATATATTTGTGCATAAGAAATGATTTTGCGGTATTCGAATTTTAAAGAAATGGTCAAACAGGGATCTTGAAATTCACGATGGAAATTGAAATTTTTATTTGTTTATAAATGATTGCCATTGATTACTAGGGCAGATCAGGTACAAGCGTGCGTCAAAATGTCGCGTTTATGGCTTCGAGTGAAGAAATTATAATTTAAAATCAAATGCATTGTATGTATGTACATTGTATGCATGTATGTGTATAGCTTATATTAATAAATAACTATACTTAATTGAATTTGACGAAAATCTTAGATAAAAATATATAGCAAGTGCGAAATCCAATCCGTGGTTGCCCATCTAAGTAGAATTAAAAACAAAACTAGGTGTAATACACAGACGCCGATTTGTCCGTGAACTGCGAGACATATTGAAACTGAGATACATTCAAACCGAGATACGGTTATATATGTATAGCGTATACATTATAATATAGGTTTTTTGACAAAAAAAAAACTGCGCATGAGCGAAGTTTAGATATTCAGCTAGTTAAATATAATATAGATTAACGATAGTCGATAATACATCGTACTGGCCGAGTGACTTGGTGATTGTACAGCCTCACCCTCACGCCCCACGGATGCTTTGGTTTTTTGAGCTATTTGACTGTTCTTTTTTTCTTTTTTAGGCATTATTCAATTGCTCCGGTAGTATGGGAAACCTCTCCATAGGCGCAAACAGCCATATTATTTTGGGAGGGGGACTAAAGCCCCTCCTATATTTTCTAAAAATTATACATGCTCAGTACTAATTACTGACTTTTGATCTGAGGTGGACGTGGCAGAAATATGGGGCAACTAAGTCCCCCCAAGCCACCCTTCCCCCCTATATGCGCCAATGAACCTCCCTAATATGTCGATAACGACTACAACAGGCCATATTATAATCGCTATCACATAATAATTCAATATAATCTGCTTAATTATGTACCTACTACCTACCTTTTTGGGGATACGAGCAATATTCAGAATACGTAATTGTAACACATTACGAATGCACGAGTACACGACACTCACGGCGTTCTTGGTGTATTTAAACCTGATCCACAGAGTCTATAAACTAAAATAAACTCATATTATGTAACAGAAAATGCTCGTTTTAATTTTTTTAATGATCTATAGGTACCTCTATTTATCGCATTGCCAATGCAGTATAATAGCGGATATGTGGTATTATACTTGGGTTTATTTTTATATTAATCCTACTCAACATAAAGGAGGGTTGTTTTGACATTTGACATTTTTTTCATGTAAATAGCTAGTGTATATGTCATATATATAAATATAAGTTAACGTTGACCGGTGACGTATACGAAAATAAATAAAAAGTTGTCAATGAATAATAATTAATTAGCATTGTGTATAATATTGATATATTTAATTTGTCTGCATCGACAAACCACAGAAAATTGACTTTATTGCGTAATTTAAGCAAATGCAGAACTATGATGTGCCCACAACACGAAAATGTATAGTACCTTTACACGAATAACCTACCATTGTTATAATAATAACTAATGTTAATTATGTTTCGGTATAATATAATAATTAATTGTTCAACGATTGTATATGCTTAAAATTTCAAAACTAATATCATGTTCAAACATCTGTCCAAATCTAACCTGCAGTACATCATATTATACTATCATGGCTTTAAATATATAATATATTTCAATTGCATTTGTTGTTAGAGTAATCGGACAAGGGCAATATAAACTTAATGAAAAGTGATTATTTATAAATAGAAAATTATCAGTACTTTTTCATTTTCATTACTTTTATAATTGATTTATATTATATTTCATATACATCAAAAACAAAACTGGATTTGTGTAAGCAAATATATAAAAATAATAACAAAAATTTATATTATTACTTAATAACCAACATGATATATTATATGTACTTAAACGTAAATTGATCCCTCCTAAATGTATTATTTAATGTGTAATATTACCATTATTTACGTTTTATTTAAAACACAAACAGTTAACAACGAATTACCACTTGACTTGGTTAATGAAGACAGAAGCAACATTATTGCATACAAACAATAAATTATTATATACGATATTTTACATAAATAAAATATACAAAACGCTATTTTTCCGCAACTGACGTTTTTCTTTATCTGTTCACATAAATTAATTGGATTAATTTTAACTAATTGAATTCTTTATTATACATAATTATCAGAATTATTTTTAAAATTATTTTCGTTCCACTTCCAATACTAAAAGCAATTAAAAAAAAATCTATATTGAATGTATTCGTACATACAAATTGATATAATAAAAGTTTTGCCACTCTTGTAGTATATGAGACCGACCAAAAAACTGTACCATGTATCTACCAACAGCGGTGTAGGCATTCCACATTTCCAACTACTAATTTATTAAAATGTATGAATCTAAAACTTACCATAATATAAATAGTAAGTTATCATTGTCTTGGTGGATATTATTACCAGTAAACATTGAGTAATATTGGGTATTATATTAGGTATATTATTTTATGACTGTTATAGGCATTTATGTTGCTTACATTCATCACTCGAGTCATAAGTACTTTCCCGTAATAAAATAAAATAAAAAATGTATAACTTTTATAAGGAAATTACAGACATGTCATATTTTCCGGTAGGTACCATAATTCACCAACGCAATGGAAGTACACTACACCACTACACGAGTACCAAAGTTTAATTATATATTTTATAGTAAAAAAAACATTATTTTATATTATTCAATAACTCTTTTTGTACATAATTGTGTCAAAAATGGTAAATATTTGCATACCTTTGACGTGTATTTTAAATACAATCTGAATAAAAAATTGGAATTTTAATTAGATTTGAGTTCAAATAATTTTGATTACACCCTTTCCTTGAACTACCTACTTTAATATATATTTCAAAATAATGCTACCGAAAATAAAATCGCAACCAGTGTTGCAAATACAATGTTCCCCTCTAAGAGCTGCTTTGATCATATTACAAATTCTAAATGCACAACTGAAATAGCTATACAAATCTGTAGTGGGAAGCAATATACTTATTGTATTTAATATTAATGAACATAAACTTATGACAATGATAACTAATAAGTGGCTAGGTAATAGTACTCTTATTAAATCCATTTCTAATTTAAATAAAAATATAAAGATAAGAAAAACAAAATCCTTTTAAATATAAGCCCAGGTATACCATACATTTTAAATGTTATAATTTTCTCTGCTGTTAAAAATCGTCAATATTTATCGAAACAAAATTTTATAGTATAATTCAATAAATCAATTTTTAAATTAATTGTTTTTCTATAAAATCAATGTGATAATTAATACGATTATTATTTTTATACTATTAACTAAAACGATGAATAACTTTTTTTTTTAAATTTAAATATCCAAGTAAGTGCCGCTAATTGGTGGCTTCTTACTCAAAAAATCCATGTTTTTTTTTATTAACCTTATTGTACAAAACTGTATAGATTGTGTATGTGCATCTGTAAAATAAAAAAAAAAATTATTTATACGCCTCAACTACCAGGGTTATTGGTGTTTCTGAAAAAAAAAACTATTATATTTTATAATTTTTAAAGTACATTACAAATTGTATAACTTTTATTTCGACGTAAATACCTATGAATATCGAATAGAAATATTAAACTATAAATAAATATAAATTAGTAGTTGATTTCATAATTATTTAGTCTTAAAACTCAAAATTACAAATGTAATTAAATTAAATCTAAGAATAACAATTTTGTATAACATTAAAAAATCTTTACTTGACAATTTTAATTTTAAATATTCATAAAAAAATCACTATTACCCTATAAACATATATTTTATAGGTTTTGGAAAAACCTATGGTACTCATTTATTAATATTGTATTCTTATTTGTAAAGATATTCAATATCACTGAATTTAAAACAATGATTAAATGAAAAATACTACTAATGAGTTTCAATATAATTTAAATTAATCATTACACCAGGCGTTTTTTCAGTTAGATCTTCGATTTTCGACTTCACCTGACATTCTCAAATTGTTATTGTTAAATAAAAATATACTAAAAATAATTTTTTTTGAATAAATATGCATTTATGAAATATCAATAAAAAAAAAACTAAAACTCAATAACCTTAAAACTAAAAAAAAAGAATTCTTTCATGTTATAAACGAATCGTTGAAGCTTTTAAAACTTCTAAATAGTGTTTTCAAATTTGATTTCACAGCGAACAAACATGACAAAAACTGTAATAATTTATGACAATATAGGTAGGATATCATTTTTAATCATTCAATATTCCACATAATTTTGGTTCAAATTATTGTATATGCCTTAATATAAATACTCATACTTTTTAAATGTATCAAATATGGATATTATATAATATGATGAATCTATAAACGGTTCAGGTTTACTGTATCAACTTGTACCTTTTTCAATTTCACTGCTCCATCACAAATTTGTTAGCTTGACCTAATATTTTGTCAATACACTTGATCAAACGTCGATTGACGTTAGAAGGTCACTGTAGAATTAACAATAACCCTTCTAATAAAACAAAATAAATGTAATATACCTATTAATCTATAGTGGCATAGGGCGTAAACTCACATACACTTAATGCATAATAAATTTTTCCGTATTGTTATTAAATGTAGGAAGACAGGAAGACTTTATAGATTTTTTGTGTGTAAATAAATTAAAGTCATCAATTATCCCAACAAAATCACTCTGACATACGCTGTGTAAAAAAAACGGCTCTAAAAGTTGTAATATTATTTTAAAGGTAGCTAAGTCTTTGAACAATAAATATCATTTATGTTAAAATAATCAACTAAAAAATTGATGGTAAAATCAAACTAAGTTCAATTTTTAGCGGATTATTTTAACATAAATGATATCACAACTTTTAGAGCCGGTTTTTTTATAACGTTTTTTTCACAAGGAGTACGACTGAGTGTTTTTGTTGGGATTTCACTAATTTTTATTTGATACCTTATTATTTCGGGAACATATTGATTATTGGTGTGAGAATGATGTTTTTTGTTTATTGGTTGCCATAGGTGACAGATAGTGCATTGTAATGTGGGCTGCGGGGAATATTATCTAATAAATTGTTGAAAATACGCTACACTAATTTCTAGTTAAATTGGCTATAACTCTGTTAATATTGTTCGAAATGATTTGAAAACTACACCATGCACTTTTACGTAAAATTCCAATTTAATTATTGTATTTTCAAACTTCATTATTTTACTACAAATTTGCTAGGCTTTCTCAAGAAATTTATTTCGTAAATCTTTGTGGTTGCTGTAATATATGGTGTCCGGCAGTTAAATGTGTGTTTTACCTATGTGTGTATTTTAAGGCGCTATTTTATTTTTATTTTAAAGCGCTCTTTTCTTTTTATACTTAGCACGACCCTGCTGGGTCGTTGGATTATGTTGATTTATTATATCTATAGTCTATATACATATAATATTATGAATATACATAGGTACTATTGATAATGATAATGGGTTATAATAAATACTAAACTATCTTTAATAGATACCTACATTAATACACACATAGATACTTAACATATAAATATTATTGTTTTTTTGTATTTCAATATTTATTATACGATCTGTAATTATATATCTACAATAAGTTATGTGATGTAATTTCATAAGTGATGTCAGTATTTAATGATTTGTGCTCTTGAAGAAAAAATCCATCCATTAATGGAACTTCACGGTGGTGGGAAATGATCCCTTAATCATTCAAGAGGTCTCGACGCCAATTTCGTTTCAGTCGCCTTCTGGTGTCACCTGGGAAGTTTCGAGTAAATAGATTTGAGATTAGAAAATTGCTTGTGGTTTGATAGATTTGAGTGAAAACGTTTGGGGAGAGTTTTGGCTACTTTTGGTGTGCTGTTGGGATGAAGAGATCATTCGTAGTGTATTGTTTGAGACATAGAAGGGATCTTTGGTTATTTGTCGAGGGCATTTATTTTTGAATGTTTGAATTTTCTTTATATTCACTGGTTTGGCCGCACCCCAAACTTGTATACCATATGACCATATTAGTTTCAATAGAAGTTTATATAGGAGAATTGTGTTGTTTAGATTGATGTGTTAAGATATGGGATCGGCTGTTCAGAGCGATTCGCTTGTTATGGATGTGGTGACCTCAGGTCAATCGATAGTGGATATGAAAACCTATGTAGCTAATATTTTGTGTGGCTAGAATGGTTAGGATATTAATGGTTATGGTAGGGCTTATATAATCATATATTATAAATATTTAAACTATATCTGGAGAATTTTATTTTTTAGTAAAAATCATGTGTGCACATATATTTATATAGCCAATCTAATATCATAATACCATTTACCCATAGAACACATAGTATACAGTTGACATAGTAACATAGTAACTCAATTTTAAAAACATTATTTTAGTAATACATTTTGTTTTATTTTTTTTATCTTCATGAAAAATCATTGAAGTGAAACATTACAATAATCACTTTATTTAGTTCTCTGATAAACATGTGATTTTGTCATTTTTGTTCTATTCACAAACAAATTATAAATTCTGAATACCAGAAATTATAGACTTAGAACTTTGGAAACTTCCTTATTCGTTGGTGACGTCCACTTATGGTTAAAGTTTTAGTTTTAAACTTTTAGGTTGATGTAAAATATAAATACATGTATTGTTGTGTATATATTGAATACCAAAATACATTTTATAATAAAAGAGTTATAACTATCCAATATTACACACAAATAAAATGAAAAATAATATTGAAATATTACATCGTCCTGGTTGAATAGTTAATGTACAATACAGGTGTTCAGTATTGGTTTGAATAAATTACCTTTATATACCTTAATATCGTCTTACAGAATTTATCGATCAGTACAACAAAATATTCATAAAATACATTATCTTAAAACAGTTGAGTTATATTATAATTTATTGTGTGTACCATTTCGAGGTTATACAATTTATCAAACCTCTGACAAAAAATGTTATACCAAGAAAAAAATGTATTACTCTTCAGTACGAACCATATCCTCATCATCCCCTGAGTATAAATGTGAAATAGTTCTGCAGCCAAATGTACTATGCTTGAGCAATTATTGTGTTTCTTCAGAGACAGTTCCTACTCTAAGTTTCCCATATATATTTATATAGATGCTCAATATAAACATTTATAATATGTACAATATAGCGTGCTCTTCACATGATTACGCTTCCACGATCAATCGTAGTCAGACGGGTTGCATGCCTTTTATTCCTCTAATCTTCTCTACTGTCCCGCCTTCAAGGGTGTTTAACAACCAAATCACAACCCTTGGCTAAACAAGATTAAATATAGTCAGTGTACGCATTGTTCTACGACAAGCCTTACATAAAAGTTCATATTATCATATCAAATATAAAGTACTTTATTCGTTAAATATGTTTAAGAAAAACCCGTTCATAAGAACATACCCAATTGAGTTACAATATATTTTTCCATAATATACAGCAAGAGATTACATTTATCACCGTTTTGAGTTTTTATACAGTTCGTAGAGTGATTACATTTTTTCGGGATTCTTAAATCAATAAAATAATACCGGAAAAATTCTATAAATATTTTGTATAACGATAAAACTAAGCAATAATGTAAGAGTGCTAAAAATAGTATATTACGTGGAGTTTTTTTTAATGAATTTTGTATTATAAAGATAGGAACCTTATCGTTTGGAATAGAGATAACGGATTAAATTATTTTGTGTTTTCAGCAAAAAAAATATTTCAACCCTTCGATCCCGTAGGGATAGCTTTCTCTCCAAGTAATACCATTTTGAAACAACAATAAAACATTCATAATAAAAAAAAACTACAAAACAATTATTAAATTATAAATTTGATAAATTTTGTCAAAATTTAAACTTTAAATGCTTATAAAAAAAATTGTGCCTATGTATTTTTAATGTTTTTCAACTACTATTAAAACGATATATCAGGAGCCTTATATTAAATTGTCATGCTTTTTTACCCAACAAATAAAATTTTATTGATATTTACAAAAAAAAAAACTAAAAAAATTGAAAACTGACAATATCCGTAAACAGCTCAAAAAGAGTCAAATTATTTTCAAAATTTTATCATGTATAGAAAATGCTAATATAAACATTCAGTGAAATTTTCAAGTATCTACGGTCATTTTTTTTTGAGTTGCACCAAAAACCAAAATCGATTTTCTCAAAAACAGATTTTGCGTGAAAATTCCCGTTTTTCCTTAATTTAAAAAAATACATATCATTGTAAAATCAATACATTCATCGTTTCGCTCAGAATCTAAAAATTATTAGTTAAAATGCTAGTTATATATAAATACTTAAAAAATGTCATAGTATAAATATCGCATTTCCGCAACGTTAAATTTAATACTAAATGCTAAATATATTTCAATAAAATAAAAAAATATGGATATTTTTTTCTAATTGAATAATTGCTACTTTTATAAAAGCAGTACCTAGTTCTAATAAAAGAAAATATGTCATGAAATAAAATATTTTGTAATTAAATTAAAATGTCTAAAAAGACTTCTGACCGAGTAAAAAGTATAAAAGTATAAATAAACAATTTTAATTAGGTTAAAGCAAAATAAAGTAATAATCTGCAGTTTATATAGTAAGTTAATTTGCTTACTTTTCAAATAACATCAGACCATATGAATTGTGTTTGTAAGTTAAAATATGTAAAATCTAAGTACTTGCAACTAAATTGATTATATTCAATGCACACGTGTAAAATAATGAATCATTATGTACACATATACAAATAATAAATAAGACTACTTATTCAAATATGTCATGTAAACAAACATTGGTAGGTAGGTATGCAAGTACTGCGATCACTCACTAAATTGTCAGGCAAATTGCTTTTTTTAAATGCATTATTCATTGTCTGTGGAAATAAATAATGTAGAAAAATGGTATTCAACTAAAAAATAGGGTTGAAAAATACAACATACAATCGGAATTTTTTATATTTAGTATGTAACTCCATGAAACTAATATAAATCACTCAATAACACTTAACAATGTGTGTCGTTAACACCTCCATCCTAAGTAGAAAAACAATGAATGCGTCATTTTTGAATCTTTAAATGTATAAACATATTTTAAAATATAACAGAAAAAATTATAAAAAATTAAATTTTCCATGCTCAGAAAAATACAAATAAAATATATGCTTCGTTGTCATTAAAAAGTACCATTTTGATTAAGTCAAAAAACGTTTTCAAATGTTTAGTTCTCCTGAAATATTCACTGATTGAATTGATTAATGGTCATACTAATACAGTTATTAGGTATTACTATTAAAAACGCAGACAATTTGACAATGATCTGTAAATTAAACAATGCAAAAATCTAGGTACTTATGGAAATAAGTATATTATTTATAAGTTTATGATAAATATAGTATTAAAATGTATTTTTTATCTAAAATGAATAGATATAATTATTAAAAAATAGGTAGCTTATTACAAATTAAAATTAGTAAGTTTCAATACTAAACAAAAATATAATTTTAAATTGTTAAATAAGTATTTTTGGGGGACGGAGTGGCTGAGCGGACTAAGGCGTCGGTTGTGATGCACACCCGCGCTGGTTCAAACCTCGGTTCACGGGCGGCATTTTTCTTTGGGCAAGTCGCGGTGTCCGGAGAACAAGTGCCGCCATCTCCCACCCGGGCCCTACGGGTGCCCACTTGAAAATCTGCACAAACTACACACACGTGTTTACCAACAAACTGTATCCTCCCCTACAAACAAACAAACAGCTAATAGTCATAGTTGCCGGGCTCAAATGATCAAGAAAAAAAAAAAATTGTTTTTGGTTGTTTTTTAATACAATCTAATAAATATAAAATGTAATAAACACTTTTATTTATATCATATTTTTTTCAATACTCCCACCAGTAATTAAAATCATACCTTCAAGACTTTTGAGTATATCCTTGTAAATTGAAAAAAATAAATGTTGATTTAAGGGTTTTAACTGTTTGTTTCAGCAACGTTAAGGATATCAACTCTGTTCTCGAAGTGACAGTTTTCGATGAAGATCCTGATTACAAAGTTGAGTTTCTGGGAAAATTAGCTATACCGTTGCTTTCTATTAACAATGGTGTCCAAAAATGGTATTCTCTCAAGGATAAAAAGTTATCAGGACGGGCTAAAGGAAACGACCCGAAAATCTTATTGGAAATGCGGCTCATCTGGAACCCGGTATCTTTGCTAAATTCATGTAATTGCGTTCCTAATGTGGCTTAATTTAATTCTATTGTTGGTTAAGTTTAGATACGAGCGTTTATCAGAACATTAAATCCAAAAGAGGAAAAATATATGCAGCAAGAAATCAAGTTCAAAAGACAGACACTAATCAGAAATGTAATGAGGCTCAAACAGCTCGTCTTGTGGGCTATCGATATTGGAAAATATTTTGAGTAAATATTCAACCATAATTTAGCCCAAAATAATATTTACCCTATATATTATCGAATTCATCAATAAATAATAGTTATAATTATACTTAACTTTACAAACACATTAATATATATAGTCATATATATATACACATATATACATATATTATGTATATTGTATTGACATATTATACAAAATAAATAAGTAAATAAAAAAAAATACAGGAATATTTTATATGTTGAATTAAAAGTACACTATCGGCAATGTGTAATTTTCCTAGGTATTAAGGCAATGCCAGATTTCGCTAGCAAATTTAGAAAAAATGATACATTGCCTGAACCATATAGAATAGCCCAATCTAGAATGGTCCATGTAACAATAGTGTTATGGTTTACTTATTACTTATTTTTAGTCAGATATATTATAGTACCTAATTACATTTTTTTTCTAATACAATTTTTAATTTTTTAAGTATCGCTATTTTATTTTAATTTATTTTTCGTCACGCCTGCGCAAAAAGTTAAGTTTTTGTTGCAGATAGTTGAAGCGTTGCATAGTGACCTTTTTCTGTCCAGCGGGTGGTAAAGTGGGAATCCCCATAGTGCCGGGCGGTATATTGGAGATCCCAAAAAGTGCCAGGCGTGCATATCACGCGTATCGCCTGCACAACCAGACACTGAAATTTATACCACAGGCTTTACTCAACATAAACTTTTGAGTACATGCCTTACATCTTATATTCATATTATAACCTTCACACATGCCGCTTAAAATAAACAAAACCAAATCGCTTCATTCACGAAATATTGTTTTCGTAGAATAGTGTGGTTGTTGCATAGATCCCTGCAATACTTTTGCCGTGAGCAATGAACGCAGAGGCATTACAAAAAAATTATTTGTGTGTCTCTTGCGGGAAGGCAATTTAGTCTTGGACGAAATTGCGTCTCTCGCCCTCACCCACGACTCAATTAGCTCACTTACCGCCCTTGCCACACAATATACTATTGAATTCTTCATAATACACGTTCTTGCAATAATTCCTTGATTTAGAGGAATTTTTATTGTCTCTGTCTTACAAATGCGTAACACAGCAAATTCACTCTCATCAGATCACGTTTAGCTTCGTTGGTTTAAAAATTAGAGTGAATCGACCTATTATGAAACTTAATGGTTAGAACATTATCTGTGTTTGTGTGTGTGTTTTATTTATGATAATTCAGTTTTTAAGTGATTTATGAGAATTCACGCTATATTATATACGCAAAACTTTCTTAAATAATTGAACTAACGTGAAAAACCCAAATGCAAGTATAGATAATGTCCTTGCCATTAATTTTCATGAATAGGTCGATTCAATCTAATTTTTAAACTAACGAAGCTAATCGTGATTTTCTGAGAGTAATTTGTAATGTTGCGCACTTGTAAGATAATCACAACGACTGTGTAGTGTCCTCTTAAAATATACAATATAATTATTGAAGTTGAAAACTAAACGTTTGTTTTCCCACCAATATATTTTATTGATAGACTCTAAAAACTCTTCCCTTGTTGTATTTACTGTGGTAATAAAAAAAAATTCCATCCGTCTAGTTTTCTGAGTATATTTTTCATCTATTAATAAATAAATACAGTCAGTATATTTAAGGTAGTTTCAGAGGATTGTTTCGAATTCGCTGTCAACACAACAGTTCGTGTAAATAAAGTAATTTTCTGAGCATAATATAGTCACAAGTGCTATACTTTAACTTTGTTTACGATTTTTTTTCTGTATAACCTTTAAACCATTTACATCGGTCACTAGCAGGTAATTCTCAGAGGAGCCCTTGCTGATCGATCCGCCTAAACAGTTATATATTGTGTTCTTTATAACACTTACTTTTTTATATTCCTTACACGTTGTTTGTATTTTTTTTTAGTCTTAAAGAAATAAATATTCTGAAAATAGTTTGTTCCTATTCCTATATACTTTATAAATTTGATTTAGAAAGTAATATCAAATATTGTAAATTATTTGAATTGTGAAAATGTAACCCAACATAATATATACTAAACACAATAATGTAGTCTGATAATATTTCAAAAATAAACACTCTAAATTTCATTCTGACGCATACCTAGACCATTTTAATTACTTTTACGTTATTTTTACGATAAAATAAGTGGTTCTACTTAATATTCATATAATTAAGAACTTTACAACTGTGAAAGAAGTCAACGATAATCTGCAATGGTAGCGGTTTTTGTGTCGTGGTTTTATTTTTACGATAAAAGTTTTACCGCGTTGACCTACATTCGTATTTTTCCGAAACTAATATATTTAATTCTAATTTATTACGAAACTGAAGATAACCATTTTAGGTGGGCGGTATACACAATATATACATTGTATTACGAACTTTAAAATCACACACATTTTGCTAAAACTTTGTCGTTAAAAATCAAATTAAATACGTTAATTAACTACACCGTATTTCTAGGTACTGGTTGGAATGGGAGTCGCCGATTCACACTATTCTCGTATTAATCGGGTTCGTGTTGGCTTGTCAGTTCTTCGAACCGTATATGGCACCTATCGCTTTATTACTGGTCTTCCTCAGATACTATGTAGCACATTCGTGGGGTGCGTCTAAATTAATCGACGAAGACGACGAACAACAGACCGATGAAGACGACCAAGATGATCAACAGGACGATCAAGATGACGAAAAAGCAAAGGTAACGTGTATAACGTACATAATTGCAGAGAAAATTATGAGACATGATAATTATTATAATGGAAAATATTTACAGGAAGAAAAAAAATCTCTGAAAGAGCGAGTGGCCGCTGTACAAGAAGTCACACAATTAGTCCAGAACACAATCGGAGACATAGCTTCGTTTGGTGAAAAAATTAAAAAGTAACGTTGTTTTTCACTTGTTAGTCAGTCAACGCAATAAGCTAAAATATATATTATTTTTTTTGGCACAGCCTTTTAAACTTTTCCGTACCGTTCTTATCGTACTTGGCCATCGTGTTGCTGATTGCGGTTACAACAGTGTTGTATTATATTCCAATAAGATATCTGATTATGGGTTGGGGCATCAATAAGTTTACCAGGAAAATACTTCGGCCACATACAATTCCAAACAACGAACTTCTGGATTTGCTTTCTAGGGTTCCCGACAACGAGGATAAGGTAATGATAAGAATGCTTTTATCAGCTGGTAAAATATTTCTAACCATTTAATAAATTAATAGTTCAAGCAACTATGGTTGCAAACCATTAATGAAAAATCTTCTGACTAAAAACTTGCTAAATATAGTCTTTAAATGTCCATAGTTTATAAATAATAAACGACTAGTTCAATATACAATTATTATACTAATAACATAAAAAATGTAGTGTTAAAATGTACGAAAGCTAAAAAATTTAAAAAAAATTAGAAATAGTAAAAATTCTGCTTTGTTTTAGGTATTTAAAATAAGAATATTTAAAACTATAACAATATTACAGTATAATTCTATTTTTCAAAATATGAAAATTTTAAGCTGGATTTAATTAAGTATCCTACATATAACAATATCCGTATATTATAGGTTAGGTTATTGGTATTATATAATAATATTAATTTTAATCCCTTTAAATATTGAATTAATAATAAAATATAAATATTTTACACAGCGAAAATTCAAGGAAGTTAAATATAACCGAGAAGAAAATATAAAATGGTTTCGAATGTGGTAGGTAATTTTCTTTTCATAATCATTGACGAGTGGTATGTAACTTGAAATAGTATTGTATCAAAATATAATTTTATAGATTTATATTTAGGAATTAAGTTATTAAAATATTATGTCTAACTATTTTACGCATTTTAGAATTATATTTAACAATTCTTATGACTTCGTAACAGTTTAAAATCGATAATTTCGAATAGATAAATTATACTTATTGTACAATCAATTTCAACACCATATTGTTCATAAATAAAATCTATAGTTATTTATACTAAATTATCTTTGAATATATAACAGTTTCCCCCTTTATTTTAAAAAAAAATACAATAGCGATATCTCGACTTTAAAATAAATTACAAAATATTTTTCATTAATACGATAGTAAATCAAATCGTATAAATATAGTGATCATAATTTATCTCCAAAATATATATTATTTTCGATATCAATAAATATAATGAACATAATACTATGTTTAGATATATTACAAAGAACTAACAACTATCGATAGTGTGGATGGTGGTGATAAATCAAACAAAGATTCAAGAAGAAAACAGAAGCTGTGATTATTTTTTACAATTTTGCAAGGTATTAATTTTGGTTGTTCTTAGTAATTTAATATATGGTACACATTATTGCTATTTTATTATCATTATTATTATTGCCTATTGATAATATGAAAACTTTTAAATCTAATTTCATCAATTCGAACTTAATTCCTTTTTTTAAAAATAACTGTGTGATATTTAGATTTGTTATTTTTACTTAAAAAGTGGGCTTATGTTTTAAACATTTTCAATAAGTTCTCCTTACTTCATTTTTATCTATACTTTTAAATGATTCTGTATTGTATAAAGTTTAAACTGTTTTTTAAAATTACTTATTGTCTATTGATTTGGTCTTACAATACCAAAATTATTATATACAATTTAATAACTGTTTTATCTCATATTGTTTAATTATTATTTATTATTATCTATTTCTAAATTTTATTCAATACTGTTCAACGTATTTATTGTTATTGAGTGATTTTTAAAATATTTATAATGTATAAATATATAATAATATATTTGAATAAAATATTTTGATCTACAATACATGAGCATGTGTGTTTGTGTACAACTTTTTAAAAATATTATTATAGTTCGATTAAAATAAATTGTACCTATTATTAATAAAACAATAACACCTATACTTTTATAAAAAATAATGCGATTCCGTTTGGGTATAAATATATTATAATAATATTATACTATAATTTTTTAATCATAATAAATTATATGACGTACGTACGTATTAATAATATTATCATAATCATGCACGTACACATGTATGTACTTAAATTGCCTATATAAGACGCCGTGCGTGGGTTAGAAAACAATAATGGTTAACACATAAATTGATTGATCGCACATTTTTATATTTTCGATAGAAAAAACTAATGTAGTCTTTACATCATAACATGATCACGTATTATGTATTTCTATGGGATTTTCAAAGTCTAGCGATATCGTGTCATGATCTATAATTGGTTTTCTCTTCTCTGCAATAAATAATAAAATAACATTATATTATTATGTTCACTGATTCATTATAAAATATAATATAAAGACGACAGTGTTTGATTAACGTGTAAAAGTTTAAAAAACATGTGTCTATGATGGCTAACAACCAGAACTTACCTCTATTTATATTATAGAAATATTGTATGATCTGCTCCACTGTATAATCGCTATCCTGCACAGACAAACTTCTTTTTATACGATTATTTGAACTGAAATTATTATGTGATGTCACTTCTTCTATCGATAATGGCATGTTATCCAGTCCAAAATCCTATTAAAAAATTTAAACACGTGCAAGAATCAGTACAACACCGTTAAGTATTACGATACATTTTAATTTATAAAATTGTTTCTTTATAATTTAATAATATCAAATAAACTATGAATGATTATAACTTAGTCTACAATTATGATATTATCAAGATTGTAAATTAATTTCCAAAAAAAAATTCTTTTACAACTATAGCGTGTTATATTTATAGAAAAAAATATCTTTATAGAATTATTGAGCTAGGTAACTGACATGAACATGCAATTAATAGTTAAAAAGTCGTTTTTATTAATTAGAACAAATTACTGTTACAGTAAAAAAATATATATATATTTTATTTTAAAAATGAACGCTTTAAAACTATGAACTATAAAATGTTTGTATAACTTCTTAAATAATATTTGTACACTGTACGTTTAATTTATTATGATATTTCATGTTTCTGAATAACATAATATGAACATACATTTACTATAGTTCCTTAAATATGATTAGAATTTAGATGTGATAGACATTAAATATCAATATCAATATCAATAGGCAGCTAGATCAGATATAAATTTTTTTGGTTACCAACACTATGTAAGATGAATAAAAAAATTTAATTTTGCTCGATTAGAATTTTTTTTTTTTTTTTAATTGGAGTTTTTATTTATCAATAATATTTCTGTTTTTAAACAGCGGAATATCTACGTATTTGAATAATTTAAAGGTTACTTTTTATTTATATATCATAATTTAATGGCTGGGCGAATGGAACAATACGGATAAGAAATTATTATGCATAGTAGGCTTTTAGTATGTTCTAAAAGTATTCAGCTGTTGTACGTCAACTGTTCCATCGTATCATGAGTGTATTTACTATTTTTTAGGGTTATTATTAATTTTGTTTAGCCGTATTTTAAATAGTTTAATGAGTTGAAACTTCCGAACTCTAGTAATGATTAAATAAACTATAGTTATTAAAAAAATGTGTTTAGACTGTAGAATGTAGATAGTATTAATTTGTATCTTATAGAATAAGCTGACAACTCAAATCAAAATATCATGATTTCATATAATCCTCGAATATCGTATCGTATAATAGTATTATAGTATTATAGTTGTAATATAAAGGAATGATATAAACAATACATATTAAATACAATTGTATATATAAGATAGAATTCGTAGCATAAGATTAGTTCTGAATTCTTCTTATTTCACTGTATGAAATACATGGTCTTTAAGAGTACTCACTAAACATTTTCCGCTCAAACAAAATGCCCGTCGATCCGGATCTCCTCGAGTGCAATCAGTACCAAAAGGAAACCATCCGACTTCACCGTTAACAATGTAAAATCTGTGCTGTACCGTCTGATCTTGACATGCAAGTCTACATGGTCTATCCATATCCTCTACGAATCATTAAGATCAAGATTTTAAAACAAATTTAACTATTTATCGAACAATTAAAATTGGCTTTCTAATAACGCTTTCTTACCTGGTACTGATGACAGTTGCATTCCTAAACCAGAAAGTCTCTGCACTTTTTGACCATATTTAGTACAAATTGAAGTCGCATAATCCACTACGGATTTCAGACCCGTTTTGCATTGCTATTTATAATGAAGAAGATATATATTAAAATAATTATCACAATATTTTGTAAAACTAAAAGTTTACGTTATTCGGTCGGTAACTAAAATTAATTATAGTTTCTGATACCCACGCATTTAATTTTATATACCGAAATTAATATGGAAAATCACTTGTAAAAACTAATCTCAAAAACGTTCAGTCACTCACCACTTAAATATTTATACTTAAGTTTTGTTCAATTATGGTCTTCAAAATATATGATAAAAACGGTGGGGATAATATTTCAAGTTATTACACACCTTCACCAATTTTGTTGTATAAATTCTTATGATCCACTAATCATATGTCTAATTAGAAGTTAGGTCAAGATCTTTAAATTGATTTGAATTTTTAAATTTTTTTACGCAAGGAAAACTCGTCATCGGTTAGAATTTTAAAGAAACGCGAGAGAACGTGGATTTGTTTATCATATTATTTATCATTGATTTCTATAACTAAATAAATCGATAATACTCATCTGAGTATGCGATAAACCAAAGACGAATCACAGCGAAAACTTTTTGTCGGCATTTTTTTGTTATTATTATTCAACGTTTAATGTTATTTGATTTAAATACTCCCAAACGACCATTCGATTTTTGAGACCCACACAATAAATATATTGAATTGGACAGGATGTAGGTAAACCAACAGTTAATCTATATCATCATCATCGTTTTTTTTTTTTATCCCTTACGATATACAAATTCATGGCAAATGAGTGTTAATATCGAAAATGTATACTTGCTTCTTTTTGTGGACGGCAAATCTTTATGCTCATGACTGGCTCGCACGTTTTGCACGTTTTACCTTCAACCAACTTAAGGCCGACGCCCGGGACCATACAACTATAGTGGCACACAGATATTGGCTGCCATTTCCATCCGACGACACTGGACTCCGCGGGCAAAAGTGGCAACGGTTGTGAAGGCGATCTTAGCCGATTTATCGGTGGTTCGTTTATTTCGCATTTTTTTGCCTGCTCCACGTACAGCGTGTCCGGCGAAGACGATTTGTCGCAAACGAATTCCTTTTGACAAAAAAAAAAATGTTATAAACAAATTCATCGCAAATTCGTAAGACTTGTGAATTATCAAACAAGTGGTTAACATCTATAGGTAATAACTGTTTATAGAATGTGACCAGCCGACCACTTACCTACAATAATATAATGTGATACACAGAAATTTGTAGTATTCAACTAGCAATATACAATCATAATTTAAGCTAATAATTGAATTTCAATGACCACTATTGTCTATTTGTTGATATTTAATAATTTAATCGTTTAATATTACATAGGTAGGTACTAAATGAGATTGTTATCACGATTGATTATAATATTGTTTTATTTATTATTAACAATATTATTAATATTGGTTATACATCACTACTGAAGGTGTAGTATCACGTAGCATATTGTAGCATTCTAATATAAAAGCCAGAATTTAAATAGTGCTCAAAACTCACAAGACGTAAAGTAATTTATTATTCTTTGAGCACTATCATAATAATTAATATTAAAAACAACATTATATTGTTATGTTTTTGTTCGGTAACTAATCACAAATCAACCATCAATATTTTCATAACTTGTAACATAATATTATACGTACTCGAATATAAACTTTCGATAGAATTTTCAAACATTCATAATAATTCTAGTTACATGGTCACAATTAATTTACAGTGGATAATAATTATTAATTAATAGCTATTGTATCAATACGTATTTGGGTAGTTAACTATTGTATCGATAATTTACCTTACAATAACCACCGATGCAATAAGTGGATTTCTTATCCTTATTTATTTGACATGTTGTACCATCAGGAAAAGACCAACCCCGACTTTTCGTACCACCTTTTTCTTTATGACACCAAACAGTACACGCGTCTTTGGCTAAAATAATTCCATAAAAATTATAACATATAAACGTAATAACACGTAGACGAATAGTAAATTTAGGAGCAGTAGGTTTTTTGTAGTAAATTTACACATACGATCTGAACTAATTTTTTGATATCCAGTTCCCAGCAGCTCTACATCGTATTCTTTAGCTCTTAAACATATCTCATTCGCGAAGTCATTGAGAGTGATCTGTGGTGCATTTGCGCACTAAAATTATGTGTGGTATATTAATTTCTGATCAATTATTTTGAAAGATTTATTTTCAAAACCACTTACTTGTTCTGTTGAACATGATTTGTACTTTTGATCACCGCCTGAACATGTCTTACCGCTATTTTCCGGCCTAGGAAATATAAATTAATAAAATAGTATATACTACACGTATCGTTTTAAAAACTAATTTAACGAATTGTAAAAATAGTAGGTGTAGAATAATAAAATAATATTATATTATTATTGTCTTAATTTCTAAATAAAATATTTACACTTTACCCATGTACAAGTATAATTAAATTTACTGTATCTCAGGTTTAAGATTTTTTTTACCTTATCATTAATTACACTAATTAAAACTACACAATAAATAAATAAATCTTCGGGTACACACGTACGTGAATTGTTTACACGAATATATTATTAAATGCTAGGAATTCAAATACGAAATAATTATTAAAAGTTTAACTACGCCTCTTTGTTCCTTTTACTCTGTATTTCTTGGTTCACATTATTGTTTCAAACATATAGTAATGATCATAACCCTGGATTTCTGGGTGAGAAAACATTTGAGCAGCTTTCCTTTACACAGTTATTATTTTTGGCACATGCTTGCAATAATTTATACAGCGTTGACACTAATGTCGCAGTATATTTTACAAAATGTGAATGTTCATGAACAAAATTAAGACAAATGTTGTTCAAAATCATAGAGCATTGCGCTGTGGAAAATTCGTCGAAAATATTGTTAATAACGGAGATATTAATTTTCAAGTACATTATTATAGAATGGTGAACTGAATAAATTCATTTTATAATAAATTATTATTTTAAAAATATTTGCATTAAACTTTTAACGTATACAATTATATATTGTTGGTATTCAATATTGTGATAATTTCAACATGGTTAAATAAACTATTACCTAAATACAATTTACCTGGGATTGTTACACCTTCTTAACGAGGTCATTATGCCGGTGCTACCGCTATTCAGATCATTTTTATCGCCCAGCAAACACGATGAAGCACAGTCTGAGTACGGCTGCCAATCACTCCATCCACCATCGATGCTCTGGTGCGGTGCAAAGCCGGCTTGAAGAGCAGACAAACCCTTATGTACACACCGACCACTTCTACACCACTAAAATTTGTATTGATAATTATTAATTACAGTGTATTAGTTAATGACAATCGACACGTTTTATATGTTATAGTTATGGAGGGGAAGAAAATACTATATAATTATTTCATAAATTAAATCATTCTATTGAATGGTATTTTCAATTTAATTAGTTTAAGCTTTAAATAAGTGGTAAACAAAAGATATAACTATATTACTCGATTCAGATATTCTTTCCTTTTGTAACTCAGGTTTTGTGCATATCTTACAAAAATAAATTCAAAGATATTTTTATTTTTTATATTACTTTTTGAAAATAATAATAAGTACGTAATAAATGGACTCTAAGTGAAAATGATTTTGCTTTATTCTTTTAATACCTATATATATAATATATATTATATTCAAAACACAAAATCTTACTTTATTTGGGCCACACAGAGTTCCTTCTAATGCAGGATGTGAAGTCCAAGTATATCGGTCCCGTTGGCAATGTAAATCCCGACAAACCTCACTCAAATCTTGACTAGTGGCGTGTACACTTCCTCTGCCGTATTTGAGCAGACACTGTTCGTGTGCGTCGAACCGTTCTCCAGGCAAACGACCTTGTTGTTTATGGTCCATGTAACCAGAAGTACCACTGTCGTCAAATAAGCACCCTGCCTGTGAGCTCCTAGACACATTTTAAGTTATTACTACCAAGTTATTTTCTAAACGATAAAATTGGAATTTATAATATTGTCTTCGAATCAGTACGAATTTTCAGAGTAATGGACCTCATGAGTATATTATTATATTTTTTTGGTCCAAATAATCAAAATACATATATTAAAAAGTATATTATGTGTACAAAACAAAAATATCCTAGGTACTCGAATTAGTCACTTGCTATTCATGCTATGGTTATGTTTTCTACAACTCCAAGATTTCAATATCGTCAATATTGTACTGTTATTTTAAATGATAAGTATAACGTATAGTTATATAACTTTATCAGTTATTATAGTTACCTACTTAAAAGTTGCACTGATAAAAATCAACCTCAAAAATCTAATAACGACGTGATAAAAAATAATATCTTCTTACTTATATTTATTTTTAAGAAATAATTCTAAAAATAAAATGTTTGATTGGCGTATTTGTAAAATGTTATAGTTTTAATAATCACAAATGTATTTGCAATATGTACATAATATATTACATTACAGATGTATTGTATAAATTTATTTACAATCTCTTCTTATTTTTTTTTTGTCTTCTAAAATATTAAATAAGTAGAAGAATAAAATGTTCAAGTTTCGACATTTTTATTCAACCAAAATTTGTCTTCAACTGTATGATACAATATATTCAAAATATAATTTGATCAGTTTGTATTGTCAAAAATAACACCAAATCATTACATTTTACAAATGATATTGTACAATATTCCGGGTAACTACATTATTACTATTATAATTATTTTTGTATACAAATTAAGCATTAAAAAGTGAAAAGAAATTAATTTAAACGATATATAACTAGGAATATTAGGCTATTTTTAGAAAATAATAATAAATAATTGCTGAACAAATGTAAAATTCTTACTGTAAAAACTTCTCCAGGTACTCATGGCTGCACGTGGACCATGTTATTTTACCACTTCCCAGGGTCGGTGACATCAAGTAACTTGTCGGATCACAATTGTTGTCCGATGAAGTTCCATCGTGCCGCATTCCCAAGCTATATACAACGAATAAACAAATTAAACACCGGACGGATCGATTATACTTTATTTGTACAAGCCACGGATGGCAATTTATAGGATCAAATAATTGTCGTTCTTCACGTAAAACTGGTTGTCGTGCCCTTGAAATTTTAGTTCCATAGTTACTATATACATACTATCCCACGAATTTTTGATCATCTGATACCGACATGATAATATTATAATAGAGCGTAAAAAAATGGAAATGTCCTTTTTTGTTACAGTAGATACCTATAGTTTATTATTATTTTTTTTTTTAATAAAAAATAAAAAGAATTCGATGAAATAACTCATTCCACTAAATGCTTCAAATAAGATAATATTGGTAAAATGTTCGCTGTAGCTCAGTATCATAATATTATATGGCTTGAACGCACTGAGCACGACAAAATAAATTGTATTTCCTAGTTTTAAGTGTAAAATGTCTATCGTATTGAAATGTATTGACTTATAAATCTCTTACTTATGGCCAATCTCATGAGCGACCACGTAAACGCTTTCAAAATGACGACCTTCGTTTACAGTACAGCTGCTAGTTTTTGTGCACATGCCAGCGACTGGAGCGAGACCTATAACATAAATATAATATCGTAAAAATTTAGATAATTTAAAGATAAATCACATAAATCCACAAACGAAAATAAGCGTAGTGCGTGTATATGCCAATAAATCGTAGTCATCATACGTAATAATAATATGGGATATCGTCTACTCACCTACCACTTGGTTGCTGATTTTACCATTTTTTCCGGTCACAAACAAATCAAGGCCAGTCAGTATAACGGCATGATCCCAATGCAGAGGATCCGAGTCTTGAGGTGGATTCTCCGTCTGTTGCCATTTACAAAAATTGCTTAAGAATCGGTCTATATCGTTAGACCTCGACAGTCCTTCAGGATCCGAATGTAGAATCTCCAGTCTTTTTAAAATGAAATTAATTTGACGCCCTAACGAAGGGTCGTGATACAACAAATCAACCTAAATGACCCAAAAACCGGATTTTTTAATATTTGCTGACACTTTGATTTGATCCAACTAGGCCATTACACTGCAACTGTTACGATTCCATTGTTATTCATGCGTACGATTTGACGATGTTATTGATATCATTTTTAAATGCGTTTGTCACTTTTTACATTATTGTTTCCGCTATTAAAATACTGTTCATTGAACAACGTCATTAGATAATCATTATTTGTTCTCAAGCATTAAATTGCATGTTAAATCATTTTTAATAGAAAAATTAGACAAGACGGCGCATTGTGATTTATGAGGATTTGACATATTTAAGTGTGAACTCGAAGTGAAATTATTGTCAAACTCTCGTCATAGACCTTGCGATATTTAATTTTACCGAAAAAATACATTCTATAGGACATGGAAAAGTAATCAGTTGTTTCATGAAGTTTGGTAATTTACTTACAGCGTTGACCATAGCCAAAACAAATCGAATAATTTCTTTTTCGGTGTTGGATTCAAAATTCACGGCCATGAGCCTATAAAGGTCTTGGTCTACAAAAATGGCTATTTCCACATTCAATACAGATGGTGACCAAATAGCTCTTTTTGATCGAATTTTCAGTAATTTATCATGTTCGTTCACGGTGATAAATTTACCAAGAGAATCTTTTAGCTTGGCTGCGTTCTCTAGTCGTACGATTACGTGTGGTGTTTCATCCAAACCGTGAAATCGTTCCGGTAATGGACTTATGGCATAAAATTCATCCTCGTTTGATTTAAGAATGCCCCTCTAGATAAAGACAATATTACAAAAAGTAATGATGAAATTTCAGTTAGATTTACCAATCCATTGCAGACGTCAAGTGCAGCAACGTGGGGTGAAAAACTATGGTAATAACAACCCGTATCATTCCATTGATCGTCTATTATTTCTGATTTTCCATTTTTTCTTTTTAATATGACAAATTTGTCGTCGAACAAATCGTCATTTTTTCGTAAATCTAGTTGAAAATAACGTCCCAACTGATTAGACGTGAAATTGACCAGTCCGATTTTCGGCATATTTGGATTTAAGTAAGTTACGCCAAAATTTTGACCTGTAACAATGTAAATGACGTGCATATTATAATAATATGCGTAGATGGTATATCATGCGCGCCACATAACATATCAATTGTATGTAATATTTTAAAAAACAGAATTTTCCACACAAAGGTTAATATGACATTCGCACGTAATTAGTATTTTCCTGTAAGATAACGCTGTCAACTAACGAGAAAACCCTATCTAAATCTATAGCGTGTAAATGCACAACAATTATAATACTGTCCACGTGTTATTGACCTCTTCGGAAACCCACGGAACCATAACGATTAACATTTATTATTTTAAACGTAGGTATATATGTGTGTGTGTGTACCTCCCACCCCGATTCGAACATTTTGTAACAACTTTAATAACAGTCCACACATTTTCACTTTTTTCTTCCGCCGATCTAAATAATATGTTCAAATAATCGCTGCAGAGCGGAACTAAAGCATAACCGATAGTATAGTAGATAGGTACTTACTTGCATTGGGTCCTACGAAGTGTCTCCATTCTGATGGTGTTAAATGTTCAATTAGATTCGTCTCGTTGATCTAAAATCAAATATTGCGTCAGGGCATTTATTTTTTATTATTATTATTAAATGTAAAAGATTAATTTTAAGAACAATGATCTAATCGGTTGACAACATATTTTTACTTATACTGAAGTTTTCAACAAAATAAACTAAAGTAAATAATTATCTCGTAATATTATCTGATTAAGACGTTAACCCGACTAATGAATTATATTTGATTCAGTTTTGGACCTAACTAAATACTTCTTAGACATATTTGTTTACACCGACCCGATGCAACCTCATTTTAGTTGCGTTTTACGACAATCGTGAGCATACTTAGGTACCGTGGGAACATTCTAATCCCATTCTACAGGAACAATAAATTATGATGTAATTAAATATGAATTATTCTATACAGTTTTATTTCGAAAATTAGGGTTTTCATACGACCATAAATTCTAAGAATTGGAAAAATGAATGTATTTTATTTTATTATTTTTCATTTTCTCTGCGACTAATCGGCTCGATCCAAATAATTAATTTAATACATTTAGATATTATTTATAGTCTATTATAATTGATTTATAATTTAATTTAATGTATGTGAATTTTTTTTTTAAATACAATTTAATACGAGTGCGTATTTCAATTAAGTATCTACACCAGTTGTACTTACACCACGTTATTACGCGTGTATTTTAAATATTATTTTATTATATTATTACAATTAAGACTTAATAGCAATGACTAAACAGATATTTAACAACATGACTTTTTTTTAACATAAAATCATTTCATACTTATTTAAAATAATGCGTTGTGTAGGTACACCTACTATGTAGACATTTTTAAATATTATTAATTATTACACATATTCAGCCAAACGTAATTTAATGACCGAAGTGGATAAATTTACAAGCCGGTTTGTTATATTTCATATAAAATCGGTAAAGCTGGTATCACTATAGACAATAGAGATCAATAAATGATGGGATCCATTGCATCCATGTTGGATAGTATTAAATGTGTCTTATAAACCCCGTGACCCAAATATAGCCATAACATCCCGAGTTTATTTCAAATATAGGAAGGTACCATAAAGTTCCCGTTAAATTCAAAATAAGTCATCTCATTTCAAAAAGTGTTGGTCGCTATCCGGTGAACGAAAGTAATCCTATTAGACCCATTCAGTTATTTAAATAGATAATCGTAAACTATAGAAATTTCAGGAACATTTTAAAATTCTTTCAGTGCTCTCTGAAAGGATATAGGTATTATACGATTTATACGTAAGATGTATCCACCACGTATTAAAATATTGTAATAATTTATATGCAAACATTTTACATTTATAATACATAAATCATAAATTATAATTAATTAATAACAAAATCCTGACTAAGCCACTGGTAGATACCAATATTATTATTAGCTGATAGCATTACAGTTATACAAACAACCATTATATAAAACATAATATTATAAATATTAAAATATGTAAATATGCGTGCACGTTTGTTTTATTGATTTTTTTTTTAATTACATTTAAGTACAACTTGTTACTAACAATAATATTTATTTTTTCAAAGTTAATGCATGTAACGCTAATGGCGTAGTAGTCAGAGCTGTATAATGATCGATAACATAAACTTCCCTTCCCCGGCATAAATTGAGTTATTGTCAAGTAGAGGTATAATTTATATTTTGCATTTTTTATTAAGACCTGAATCACATAGAACATTGACCAATAACCCAAAAATAAGGTCCACATTTTAAAAAAAATTTGCTTATCAATTAGTTAGGTTAGTAGAAATCCATTTGTATATTATAATATTTTATATTAGTATTTCAAATTTCAAAAAGCAATTAACACCAATATTACAGTCAACGCATAATATTTTTAATTTTTTTTAAACTTAAAAGTGGAATTTAAAGCAAAAACAATTTTAATATTGGTTATGCAAAATAATATGCCAATAAAACAAGGTTGATATTTAAATCATTTTTTATAATTAGTCATTTAAAGTTTTAATATATTTTAAAAAATACAGTTAAAACAAATGTTATTGGCATAACTGCACTGCATTGAAGACAAAGCATTTTAACTATTCAGTAAATTATAATTTTTACTGAAATAATCGTTAGTGTGTTTATCATTCTAAACTTGCATAAATTTTATGCTCAGCATAATAATGCGCATAGAAGGTAATGTTTAAATTACAATATTTAAAAATTTTATTAACCATTGGTTTTAATTTGTACGCTCTGTTTATCTCAATGCAATCAAACATAAATAATTAATATACCTACATAACATAACAGACTATAATATAACTATAAACATAACCCTTTTAAATATTCAAATCACTTCTAAAATTGGTACCTATACATTTTGAAATAAATATATAATTTATTAGATTTATGTACGACGTAGGTACACGTCATATTTTAATATGTTGGTGTTATGGTGTATAAATAACTTACATAATCATATAAGTACTTAATAGTCAAATCAGATTATTCCACATCAATGGTCAATAGTAGGTATTTAGAACTTAGGCTCTAGTAATTTTGGGCACTAAATTTTTTTATTATCCCTGCAGTGATTAGATAATGTTATACGGTCAAAATAATAAACTGAATAGATACTAGGCAATCGCAATTATTGTGGAATTCCTTGATTGAATCAAAAATAAAATAACTGCAAGTCACGTGCTTTGTGTTATGATGTTTGTCAATATTTGTACACGTTTAAATTATAATATAATAGATATTTTAATAGAAACATCTAATGAATATTTGTTCCAAAACATTTCAGAATATCAAATATGATATGTAAATTAGTCCATTTTATACACGATCAGATATGACTTCAGAGTTGGTGATAGGTCTATATGTAGGTATGGAAATGTTTTCTCTGATCGATTGACGACCGAATTTCGTCTTTCTCCTGAAATTCAGTGCCAATGCCATTTGACCCATTGACATTGATATGTGTTTATCAGTATATTTATAATTTATATATATATGTTGTGATATCAGTAGATTAGCATAGTTTTACGTTACAACTCTGATGTAATTTATTTTATAACTAGGTACTTAGTACTCATTAAATGTAGGTACATTTGGAAGAAAAATTTATCAATAATAACATAAATTATTTTTAATACTTTAGATATAAATAACTACTTAATTTGGAAACCCCAATAAAATATGAAAGATCTAAGAAGCAGGAAAAATTCTGTACATTAAAATGTAATTTTTTTAATAATATACTTATAACTGTTGCAAAAAATGATAAAAAATACTCATTAGTTTTTTTTAATTATTAATACGAAGTGTTTAAAATTGAAATTTTAAATTGAATAATCATCTTTCGTGTTTATATTATTATTATGTATTACCATAAAAAATTTAAAATTATTACTTCATAAAATTATTATTTTATAATTATATTGACAGTTTTTTAACAGTGTGAAATTAAAAATACCTACTTAGCGACTGTACCAGGCAAAATATGGAATACAAAAATAGTGACCCAATAATGCGTTTCCGGATGGTTAATTTTTCAGCCCGTTAAACAATTATGATCATCATGTTTCATGTCAAAGAGATTTCTCACTACTGAAATATTCTGAAAACGTTAAACTTCGTGAACTATATTACATTATTAAAATAAATTTACTTGAGTTAATTAACATTATCTTAAACTTAAGATTGACTTAAAGTTGACTAACTATATGCATACATTATCCAACTAAGTAAAACTGATAAATCAAATGTAGGGAGGTGCCTACTTATAAAATGTTTAAACTTTCACACATTGTAAACGTATGGATAGGTAACAAATAATTGGTTTTAAATCAACTTCGAAAGTGGAAATCCATCAAAATCACCCTCTTATCAAATTAAGTATTCTTTTTATTATCGAATGTTTTCTTTTCCATACTAACTTATTATATATAAGGGTTCACAAGAAGTAAATAATTAAAACTTATAAACGAACGATTATTTTTCTAAAGTATACATATATTGTTATTTCTCCTTGAAAAATAATTTTGAAATATTTAAGGTTATCAACCTGGACAACAGGATTGGTTCGATTTTATAATATTTCCTGACAATAGTAGGAATTTTACTCTATTATCTAAACAGACTAAAAAAAAAATTAAATAAAAAAACACACTAGCTCAAACAATGTGATATTATGTAGAATCATATTCGATATTCGGATACCTACATAAAATTATATTATTATTTTTTTTATTATTCACTATAAAGTGTGTCACTGATGCGTGCAAATCAAACGTGTCCCGAATGGGCAAGGTTATCGGGAAATAAGCGTTGTCGCTATAATACGAGTGTTCGAACACTATAATGGCCTTTTCTCATCATTGTAATAATTTCGTTTTTATCAAACTGATAACGAATCCGTTTTTATGATTTTTTCATGTTGTTCGTATAATAGTTATAATGGTTAAGTACCAGTGCCAGTTGCCTGCATAGTACATATGGCTACATTTGGTATAAAGAGAAATAGTGGAATACTCTCGCTGTTCTGAATCCGGCAATTGGATTGCAAAAACAATGGTCTAGTGGACCCGGGACAGGATGTACCATGAAAGTAAAAGGTGTACCTATATATAAGAAGGCAATTTTAAAGTTATTACCGAATCGTTACTTTCCTCGCGTTTAGTTTCCAAGTAAGATAATCATTCTGCTCGTATACCACTGATATTGAGAACGTATACGGTTTTCCCTCGAGGGAACGCATCGTCTGTGGTCCGTTGCGCTCCACGCGCACAACAGATATTATAATAAGTGTAATGAATATACGATAAAGAGGAAAACTCTTATTCAGATCGATTATGTTTGTTAATCGATGCAGAAATGTCTTATGAAATGATGAACACGAACACTGGAGCGAGTGATTTTAGAATACAATGATTATACTTTATACACAGGAAAAACTTTTAAGTTAGAACAAGGCAATATTCTTACAGTTCTCGATCTATTGTTGAGCAATTGCTCAATTATTTGTTGCACCTATATATATCCAAATCAAAAATAAAGAACATCGCGTAAAGCTGAACCACCGATTTAACATCATTGAAAAACCATTTGTATTCTAACGATGACCTTGTCGTGCAATGACCAACAAACATGATCTGTATTAATACGGTAAATGAACCATTAATATGTCAATTATATCTTAATATAAACGTAATTTTGTAGTTGCCTATTGGCTATTATAGTATTCTGCATTAGGTAATAGACTGTGTACTTAGCCAATAAACATACTTTACTATTAATTCGTGAAACGGAATACAATATAATATCGAAATAATGTTTAAGTAGGTATTAAATATGTATAAGTACATTTAAAAATTAAAATACTTCTGTTTTTTTTAAAAAAATATTTTTTATTTTGTTTTCGTCATCTTTACAAAAATGCTTCATTTCAATTGATATATTTTTTGACGCTAGATTACATTTTATTTTTATTATATAGATTTCACTATTTCCAAGAAAATCACTCACAACACGGAACCTTATTAATTTTGACTTTAGTTGAGTTATGAAAATGTATTTGACACTATAGTATCTGATTCAGGAACCAATTGGATCGCCCAACTATAAACGGTTTTATATACCTGCTTTTTACATTTTAAATTATGAGGTTTCTAGTGAAAACGATTTTAACATTTTGGTTATTTATGACTTATAATTCATAGATATAATTCACCATATACTTTTATAAAAGTAGTAATTTTAGTTGAAAAATGTTGAATTGTGAACTCAATGCAGAGTATATTACCATTATATTTAGTACGCAAAAGCTTCAATTTTCATAGACTACCAATTAGAGAGTTTTAAGTGATACTCAAAACACTTTTCGATTCATACCTACATAGTAGCATATCTCGGTTATGTTTTGACCGTGACTCCGTTAGAAAATTAGTGATAGTGAAGGCAAAGCGCTAAAATGTGTCTGGACGAAACAAAATAAGTGTTATAATAAACTACCTATATAACATTGGAATGCCAGTAGATAACCGTTAACGAGTAGGTGTCAGGTGGTAATCGATAGATTTTTCACCTTAGTGTTATTATCAGCCATTGGATACCTACATATCAAAAAATATAAGCACACATATCGGTTGGTAAAATAACATATCAACTTTAATATATATATATATACCCTTTTAAATCATATACCACACTTTACTATTCGAATGTAATATAGTAAAATTATTAAGCACCAAATATTTAGTAGACAAAAATATTATTTATTTTTTACATAAGTAGATAGTTATTTTTTTTTTTTTTTGATGTTTCACATTCCATGGTTAAGCCAAGTAAAAATATAATATATTAATGCAGCGCGCCTTGGTCTTAAATCTTAGTACAAATACAAAAAATATTTCAATAAATGTCAACAAATTCCTATTTTTAACTGTACGAAGAAATCAAAGGAATAGTTTCCGATTGAAAAATACAACATTGGGCTATAGGCAAAATTATCATAACAAAATGAAAATTTTGAAAAATTACTATAAAAAATTGCCACTTGATACGCCCAGTACGCAAACTGGCGTAGTTTATAATGTATACATTTTATTATATCTAATTGATTAATTTTAATAGTAAAACATTTTAAAAACCGTTTCTTAATAAAAGTTTAGGAATAGTTTTGAAATCTTTAAGTCTTAAGAACTTTTAAAGAATAAAAAAAACAAAACATATTTCTTTCACCTACATTTTTACCATGATCATAAACTATGACTGGGTACTTTCTTATTATTTTTGTTTTTTATCATCTTCGAAAATAACGATTTTTTTTGTACAGATGTTAAATTATGCTGATGCCTTAAGGCAATAGATTCTCATGCATTGAGAATTTTTAGTTTACAAATTGTTCGTGATTTGAGAATCTTGTTTAATTTACTCACACCCAAAAATGTAATTCATATTACAGATGCTACCAGTACAGTAATAAATTGTTTAATTATTTAATATCATATAGGTAGAAGCATTAAAAATCTGTTACTTTAAACTTTCTCATTTGCAAAATTGTGCTTTTTAAATGTTTGAATCTCTCAATTGTTTTGTTAACATGGAATAACTATTGTTTTTATAAATACATCTATAATATTTGAGCGATATAAACATAACCCTAATTATAGTTACATTAAATACATTTCCTTATTAACAAATCTGCTAACATTTAAAACAAGATATTTATATTAGATGGTATAGGTATATTAACTGCGTACAATTATATACATTTAATTATGACACTACGTACATGCATTAATATCCTTGTATGTTATTATATACCTATACACATATTATTATATATTAAACATTTAGAACGCAATTTCAAATTTTAATTGATATGATATAAACAATTACCTTAACACTTTTTAACGATTGAAGTATCCATAACAGCAAAAACAATTCGAATAAAAACTGCATTATTTTTTAAACGTTTAGTTTCATAACTATCAAATGTATTTCAAATCTACATTGATATGGTTATTTTACATTGATCTTTTTGTAACTTCCAGTTATTGGACTGCATGTCACCTGTCTTAACCTCCGATTATTAAACAACACATAACACTTATAAAATATGGTATCGTACGATTTAACGAAATCGGCGAAAAACGATTGTAATAAATTAAACAATTACGTAAAAAAACACGATAAAACATAAATAATCGCACACAACCATTTCATCCGCTAGACTAAAACGAACGGTGTTCTGCTGGAAACTGACTGCCGGCAGTGCCTGCTCTATCGTAGTGTTGATATACATAAATATATATATATTTTCAGGTATAAAAGAATACCGCCACTTGTTAAAAAATTACAGCATAATGATTGTTTACGCGTGTATATTATGTTACTTCCCTGGTGTCGTTTTGGCGCACTCGTATATTAATAATAGTAATAATATTATATTAAACTGGTTCTTCTGCATAGTCCTAAAATTGTATATACGAGCGAAGATATCTTTTAACGCATGTATTTGAACAATAAAATAATTTTAGATCGATTTATAATAATATGATGTATAAATTATAAATGTATCATAATATATCGCCTACTTTAACGATAATTTATAAGTTTAGTTTACTTTTATAGGTTTTAATAATAATAAAATTATACTATATTATGTTCTACTCATATTTAATTTATTGAAGTTTAAATGTATTTTATTAGAATTTTAACTAACATATTGTAATGTTTATTATAATATAGTTATTAAATTATATAAGTTATAGGAAAGACAGTTAATTATTAATAGGTATAGGTACATTTGTTTACCATTATTCATTAAAAATAAACTGTCTTCAAAATTTTTTTATAATATTCTTATCAAATTTTAATTTATAACTAAAAATAATTGTACATAATTTAAAACAAATAATGAAGTCAGATAGGTAACATAATACAATATTAAAAATATCTTTGATTAATGAGATTTCATATTAAATCTCAAAGTACTATAATATGTTATATACATTATGTATTATAATTTATACTGTTATAGGCATAGAACAAAAAAAAAACGATTTTTGGAATAAATCATACGATTCATTATATTTTAAATTAGGATAAAATTCAGTTTTAAAAAATTAAATTGCCCAACAATATTGTAACCAATTGATGATGAAAAATAAACAATTCGTTGTATGACCCCCAAGATCAGGGCTATTTATAATTAAAATTAATTTCATTGTATTAATCCCTGGTTAGACCCTGTTCGATTACTTTCATCAAAGTATTAGTTTCGCACAAATAAGCAATAACACTATAAAATAAAATAAACTTATAAAATATATTATATTTGAAAAATCAAATACGTGCCCAATATTTTTTTAATTCATAACAATATTTAATTCAATATTTCTGTATAAATATATTATAGAATATTATCTTTATTAACAATAAATAAAGCGTTTGTTACTTAATTTTAAAATAATAAATAATAACATATTTGTGAAACAGAATAAATATTACTATAATGATAATTTTAGTTTTTAAGTTTACTTTTGTTTGATTTATTTAATGTTTTTGTGCATAATTCCTAAAATACAAACTGGCTACAATGTCACCAAACAATGGCCATTATATGATATATTTTACAGTCTGGCTTAAATAACGGATGATTTTTTTAATAACCTGTACTCGGCTATGTTTTAAGTTAAACATTTTAGATTTGCATATTTCATCAACCAATTAAATGCTATTGGAAAATTCAAAGCACCTGCTTCCCTCCCACCTGGACATGCTGGGCCTTCACCATGGTACAGAGAGTGTTAGACGCATTACAGTAAAGAAGTCTGAGGCGCATTAACCTCAACTTTATTAACAGACTTGCATCGTGTTATGAACATAATAGTTGCCATATGGTTGACATAATTTAAAAAAATTTAATTAATTTTATACATTTAATTGACTTATAAAATATGCAAATAAAATTGTTTTAATTTATAAATAATCGAATACTACTTGAGGGTCGAGAAATAGGAACAGTGAAATAAAGTAATTTATATGTAACTATTTACGTGGAGCCTTGTTTTCAATTTTCAATCCTTAGCTATAAAAGTTGAACATTTTATACATTTTTAACTACAAAATAATTATTAAATTATAAATTTTATAAATTTTGTTGAAATTTGAACTTTAAATGCTTATAAAAAAAAAATTGTGCCTATGTAATTTTAATATTTTTCAACTGCTATTGTAAAAATGTATAAGGAGCCTTGTATTAAATTTTCACGCTTTATTTCCCAACAAATAAAATTTTATTGATATTTATAGAAAAAAAAACTAAAAAAATTGAAAACTGGCAATGTCCGTAAACAGCTCAAAAAGAGTCAAATTATTTTCAAAATTTTATCGTGTATAGAAAATGCTAATATAAACATTCAGTGAAATTTTCAAGTATCTACAGTCATTCGTTTTTTAATTACAATAAAATAAGAAAATCGTTACATGAGAAATCGAGTGAATATCAAATGTTGTAAAAATATGAAGTTCAAACGCTCATAAAAATTTAATTTGATTTGCTTGTAGACATTTTTTTTTTTTGATAAAGGTAGGCAAACTTATGGGTAATCTTGTATTACATTTTCAAATCTTAGCTTTAAAAAGAAAAATTTTTATGAATTCTCAACTCAAAATAATTTGCTAATTTTCGTTGATTTTTCCGTATTTTGTCAAGATTTGAACTTTAAATGCTTAAAATAATAAAATAATAAAAAAAAAACTGTGACTAAAGATTTTCAATTTTTTTCATATGTCTTTGAAACAATAACCTAGGAGCCTTCTATTAAATTTTCAAGCTTTTTTACTCAACAGATAAAATTTAATTGATATTTATAGAAAAAAAAACTAAAAAAAATGAAAACTGACAATGTCTGTAAACAACTCAAAATAAGTCAAAATATTCGGAAAATGTTATGGTGTACAGAAAATGAAAATATAAACAACCAGTGAAAATTTCATGTATCTACGGTCATTTGTTTTAAAGTTACAACAAAAACCAAATTCAATTTTGTGAAAAATCGATTTTGCGTAAAAAGTCCCGTTTTTCCTTAATTTTTCTTTTGTTTTTCTTGGTGCTTTTGAAAATTATTGGGAATTTTAAATTTTGACCTCCTCAATGCACCAACGATATTCACTTTCCAATCGAAAAAGATACTGAAGTTGAAAATCGAAGCATTATTTCGACTACTTATCGTGTACATAGACACAAAAAAAATATAAAAACACACATCATTGTGAAATCAATACATTCATCGTTCCACTCAGAATCTAAAAATTGCAAATATCGTTATTCAAAATTACGTTTGTGCTTTTTTTTTTACGTCGAACTTAACATTACTATTGTTTTTAAATCTTGTAGTCTATATAAGTGTATGAATCTTATAATTATGAATAAACTTATATTAACAGTAATTTATATTTTTGAAATACTTTATTTATGTAAATATAATAACGATAAACATAATAAAAATTGTATAAAGTTTAAATATTCAAAAACGTAAAAACGATTAATATTTTTAAATTTGAGGCCTGGAATATACAATGCACAAGATATACTAATGTAATATTATTACTATTACTATATGGTCCCATTACTTAAATCCAATATATTTAATTTAGTTTATTTATTTACACCTGCTGTAAGGCATTGTAGACTATATATAATAGTGCCTATAGAGAATTGTTCTAATAGTAGAATTCGCCAATTAGAATTTATAACAATCTGTAACTTTGAGATTACTTATAACTTATAAATGCAGTAGAATAATAATAATAATAATATATATATATTTATTTTATAAAAAGTATTACAAATTATTTGTATATAATTAAATTGAAATTTTTTTAAATTTATTATGAGTTTAACATTTTTATATAATATCATAATATATCCTTATAACTAAGAAACTATAGAAGTAGTATTGGAATATTGTATTTTACCATAATTGTTTATTATTTATAGTATGCTCCGAAATCCAATTACATAAAATGATTGATTGAAACTATCAATCTCTATTTTTCTTTCGAAAGCTAATAATATCAAGAGGATAGGTAATAATGTTAAGCATGCTGTGAAAGTATCTCTATAAGTAACCTAATATGATTATAATTTATAGAAATCGGCATGTGGTTGATGTATTTTATGTCACATTTTCTATTACATCAGAACAATTTAAAAATAGAATCTACAGTATTAAAAATTCATTTTACCAACGTAGCTAAAAATCAATAACTTTGTGTAAGACATTTTATATTGCTATAACAAATATAATATTATGTGCCTACGTATATGATATTCGATATTCAGTCTAGAGAGATATATTATATTTACCTTATTACTGGGTTTACTTATGGTAACTGTGTATTTAAAGCTAAATATTATATAATCGAGAATTAATTGTAATTACATTACTTTTTTTTAAATTTAATTGCAAATAAAATATCTTATATAAGACAATTAGGTTTATCATGTGACCCATCGTATCAAGTGTTTATATATTATGTGTAATTAATTCACGCTTTTTAATTTCATATAGGTACCTAACATATTATATATTCTAAAGCCATATAGGTTTGTTTACAGTAAATTATGCATACGTAAAAAAATATACATTATACACATGTTACATTTATTGCACAGCCGTGTGGCGTGTAGGTAGGTACCGTAAAAAGTGGGTACGCAGGGTGTGTATTTTATTGCACATGGGTTTCAGATACAGGCGAATCGAATGGGGCCCACTGACTTGTGAAATTTTATTTGGACAATTTCGACAATGAACACGAGCTACAAAAACCTATTCAATACAACTTAGATATGTACTCTACGAACATTTATCCAAAAGAAACTAGAAACATTTGACAAACATAATGTTATTATAGAAAAATTCATGTTTTACATATTATTACATATTTATGTTATTAAAATCACGTTATTATCATAAATAAATAAACATTACAATAAATATTTAACTGTAAAATGTGTAAATGAACATTTTATTATTCAACATAAATTAAGTTGTTTATGGTAGGTATTTTAATAATGCAGAACAAAACCATTATTAAATACATTTTGCTCGGAAAAATTAATTTTATTGCAAATTTAATAAGTAATAAATACTGTATAATTGTTATAATAATAGTTTGCACATAAAGCCCCGTGTATGACTATATATTGTGATCTGCAGTTGTATATATATTCGTGATAATCGTATTTATAGCTGATAGAATAATGGATACACTCAATAAGTTTAACATACTATACCGATTACCATGCCTATTAAATGCACGTTAATTCATCCGTGAAAAAAGAATTATAATATATTATACCTTATATGCAGTAGCTCGTCCTTCGTTGATGAAAAAAATATATCGTGCTAACCAAACACAGTAGGTACGTAGATGTATATGTTTACGGAATCGAGCTTGCACGCCTTGTTTGTCATGCGAGCCACGGATTTTCGAAAATATTTACCGATCGTTGTCTGAATCGGAAACAAATTCCTATCCATTTATTGGCTAGCAATCTTGGCTTATAATATTATAAAATAAATGCATTTTCCTCATGAATACTAATTAGACGTCATCTGAAGTATAATCAAGTACCTGTATGGGATTATACATGCGGAATTATATAAATTTTAAATACTTACCTGCATAATTATATTTTATTTTTATATTCAATGAATTAATTGGAATGTGCTGTGTACATCATTGAAGTATAGACAAGTAAATTTTTAATCCTCCACGGATAGAGTTGATTTGGGTATAAAAATATATGACAATTTAATAGTATAACGACATTTTACTTGACATTAAAAACTGTTCAATTAATATTGTACGGTTATTGTATCTAAACTCTAAACATTCTTAACTACATATTTACAATGGTATATTTTATATTTTTCTCAATCATTAAATCCGTAAAACATAAAAGCCTTAGGTACCTATACTTCAAACAATCTTAATCTTTCAATACACTATTTATAAAACAATGTAGAGGAACTTCAAAGATTTTTCAAAAGTATTTTCCCCGGAATTTGCTTATATACAACACATACAATTTAAAATTAATCAATAGATACCTATAATAAACTTAAGGAATTATAATAATATGAATTGTTTTATTTAGTTTTATGTCTTTTATTTTTTAATCACCAATATTTCATTAAATTATTATGTTTAATTATTAAAAACGTGTATACAGCTATATTTTCAATACTAATTAAAAAAGTTTTAATTGATTTAATGCAAAATAAAAAAAAAGTATTTCAATATAATATTGAAGTTAATAAATGTAATATTAAACAAAAATAATAAACTGTTAAACATATCTTAACAGAATGCCAAAACTATGAGATATTAGAAATAAACACTTACAGGACCTTCAATCAAACTTTAATATTATCAACTTCTTAAGTAAACTAAACTATAAACTTAATTTAAGCTAAGCGAACATTGTAAATAAGATTTTAGACTACTGGACACAGTTGCCGATGTTATATAGATCAGTAAAAATAAAAGTAAAATAATATTTCATTTTTTCATCATAGGTATTATATACTAGCGCAATATTATATATGATATAGTCATACTAATTAAAATATCTCTAGTTTTTAAGTACAATAATTTACTGTTTAATTATTATTACGAGGCTTTAACAACTATGCAATTTTATTTTTGTATTAGTGTTATTTGATTTAAGTTTTTTAAAAGAAATTCATATTTTGTTAAGGTAAGTATAATTAATATTTATTTGATAGAATTTATATATTCAATATTAATACTATTGAATCGATCATTTTGGGCCAATCTATTTAATGCCTACATGGCTATACATGTCATATACTTATTATAAAGTATACAATTTACATTATTAATGTATATAGTTAATAAATAAATCTTTCTGCAGCGTCTAAAGTTATAAATATTTATCTATATTTATCTATTATTTAACGAAATTTCTCTACTATAGTATATACCTGTGTAGGTACTTTATCTTAATATGTTATAATTTATTCCATACCACTTGTTATAGTTAACAGGAGTAAAATTAACCAATTATAACTTAATTTTTATGATTTGCTAATTTATTCTAATAGAATATGTAACTTAACTGTTTCGTGTTTTAATTATAATGTTAAAAAAATATTTTAAACATTAAAATACTCGTTTAATAATGATAATGTAGTAGGTGAAAACTGAAAATGTATAAATTACCTACATTGCTAAATAACAAAAAATATTTAAAACATTGAATGAAACATCTATTTTAACAAGGTTACATCAATTATTACATAATATATTAAACTATTTAATTAAACAGTAATAATTTATTTAACACTACATTTATTATTTATATGTATGGTTAATATTATAGTTCTCAACTACAAATATACCTATTAATGCCTAAAAATGTATCTATTATCAAGAGTAATATTCTAAAAAAAATTGTAAGTATTCATACAAACATTAAATATTTATATGGTTCTGTAGGTATAATCTTTCCTATAGTAATTAATCTAATCATATATTCGTGTGATTGTATATTAACAATTGTATTGTTCATTTATTATGTAATTCGTAACATTAGTTAATTATTTAGAATAAGTACTATATACCAATATGCTATTAAGTATTCAAGGGAGAGTACTATAAGGTATCTATATTGTTTCTACGATTTTGCAATACAGTGGATACGAATTATCTGAAACAAAGATTTGAAACGAGATTGCATTAGGTACTGTCAGTATTAGATCATAGAATAACTTTTTTTAATAATAATAATTAGTGTTTCCTCCATTTGCTTGTATCCTTGATAGTATATTGTAATGTACTATCAAATGGTCATCAAATTCTATTACAACAACATTATTCAGATTATAACAATTGTATAAACCTATTTAGAAATTCAATGACATTTATTCAATGAATATAATATATATTTGCATTATACTTTTGTTACCAACTCAAAAAAAATATTTTACATTATATAAGTACCTAATAATAATATAGTCAATACTATAAAGGTACGTACTGTTAAACTCGATAGTCGATAGGTACTCACAATTTGGTTTATGTTTGTTATCTTATTTCCGAACCTATTTACATTTTTAAATGACATTTAACTTATAAGCATTGATTAAATGTATGTATATTATACCGAATATAATATGATATTTATATAATATATTTTAACAATGTTATAAGTAAGCACAACTTCACAAGTATAAATTACTTTAATTAGGTACTTCCTACACATTTCATATTAAACATATTTTAATTCATAGTTACTTTTTTTCCAAATTAAATATTATCTTCCGTAGATTCACTTCTCCAAATTCTAAATCAAACGTTTTCAAAATTAAATTAACAATCTCATACTATTATGCAAATACATATATTATTATCTAATAAAAATGTGGGATTGACGATCGCCCAGGCAGAAATTTTCTTGTAGGACAATGGACATGCTTAGATTTATTATTTTTATAATCATAAATATGAATACAATACCTATAACATTTTTATTCAACTTTTATAAATGTAGCTTATTTTCTCATCATTAAGATATGTCTTACCTTGATGGTCATAGGTACACTACATAATACTGTGTACTATATAACAGCATACTTCATATTATTATATATTTATAATTATATGTATAGACAATACTTCGCGAAAACTATTTTATCGAAATGTAATAAAATGTGGGTAACATGTTATCTACAAGTTTAATATAACATCCAAAATCCACACGACACGGTAAAATAGAATCCTAGGTTAAGACTGCAGCTGTCTTCAAACAGTTTTATCGAATTCGATCGGTCACCGCTTGAGAATAAATCGTTTACAATATATGGACCACGGTCACCGAATTCATATACTTAGCACGGTCGCGAGGTCCTAGGGGGCGTATAATATTATTATACCACGGTTTCCCGGTTGACGCAGTCTTTATTAAGGTTTATTATGTAATTCGCGAGCGGAAACCCCTATACTAATTTATCAGTGCTATGGTTTAGAAAAGCTCAACGGTTTTCGAACAAAGAGTCTCGAATACGTAAATTTGAGATTCTTGACACTTCCGGTCTGACGAAACGTCTCCCGGGGATTTGTCGAAGGCGGTGCGTCAAGTTAACACGCTATCTAACATGCACGTTGGACACCTATACGTAAGTATTGTTTACAGACTCAATCGTACCGGGACGTCTGTAAGGCCGTTCACTGCAGTTTTCAACGGTCGATGGTAGTTATGCAATATGCATACATATAGTGAAGTACCTATGTGTGTGTATATATATATGTATTTATTGGGAGAGCTGGCCCTCGTGACCACCTCCCCCCAAAATTCCACCTATGCACTACGTTCTCTATACTTCAATTTCCTCTTATTTCTTTATTGGATTTAGCCATTTAGGTATAGGGATACCTATAATCTGAAAAAAAAAATTAACATACAGATAGGATGATTTTGTAAATGTGTTACTTAATCAAATATAAAAATAATAATTTTTTTTTTTTAAAACCGTATTTTCGGCAATAATTTAGGATTAATTACGTGATAATATATATATATATAGGTTTGCAAAACCCATGCCGATTATCAATATATTTTATACATGTACATGATTTATGCAATACGGAATATTTTACGGAAACTGGTATATTACTACGAGTGTACCTAGGTAGAACAACCGTCGTTCGTGCTGCAGTATGGTAAGCGGTCCGTGACCTGTCGTACACTCCGACGGACGCTTTTGAAGACGGCGCAGCATTGTTTGAGATCGACGTTCACTGTTCAGTACCAACAGAGTCAGACGTGCCTGTGACGTGACCTGCCGACATGCCAACCATCGTTTTTATTGCATACCTACATCTTACATCATATTATAGGTACTAATGGTCGGCAGCAGTGCCGGCCTGGCACACCAAAGACCCATGGATCAGTTTTTTTAAGGGGCCCCATAATAAAATACAAAATTTACTTGACATTTTGGTGAAAAAAATGTTCACCAAATTTTTTCCTTTAAAAATACATTTATTCAAATTCTGATTTTTAGAATTTTTAAGTATACCTAAAGACCATATATTCAAAATCCTAGTATTTTTATACTACTATTAAAGAGTGTCATGTGGCTGTACAAACTTCTATTTTTTGAAATAGAATTTCCTTTTATACTGCAAATTATTTAGCAGATGATGTTCTTGTAAATGTAGATGTACGAAAGAATAACCGTCGTCCGTGCTGCAGTATGGTAAGCGGTCTGTGACTTATCGTACACTCCGACAGACGCTTTTGAAGACTGCGCAGCATTGTTTGACGTTCACTGTTCAGTACCAACAGAGTCAGACGTGCCTGAGACGTGACCTGCCGACCAGCGTTTTTATTGCATACCTATTATTCATCCAACTACATCATATTATACTGATTGTCTGCAGCCGTTCAAGGCAACGTGGCTTGTGAAATAATTGTCGGTTATGTAAAAGCTCTGATGCGAGCATAAGACATAAGGTATACATAATGTATAGGTACCTACGCTTAATTGTGTAAAAAAATGTTTGCATTCACTTTGTCTTGTGGTAAGGGTGGTTTCGCTCGGTTGGTATTCCGCTATGAATTCGGGTAAAAATTGATTTTTTCGGACTACTTAATATTTTATACTCGTACAAAAATATACCTGCCTAACACCTATACCCTAACCAACCTACCCATAATATTTATTAATTAATAATAATATTATGTTACAGGAATTATTCGGAACTATTTTAATTTGAAAAACGCAGTTTTTCTAAAACTTCTAACAATTATAGATTCTTATCATTATTTTTAAAAATTAATGATAAAATCTGAGGCCACGGTAATTTGAGGTTCATAGACCATCAGGCAGTGCGTGCACGATCGCTTGCACCTGCCACATATATGGTAATACGGCACTGCAGAGTATAAATACAGTAATATAGTATAAGTAGGTAGTTAATGATATAATATTATGATAATTTTTTTTAAATAATTTGAAATAAACCCTAAAACAATGTGGCAATTATAATATTGTGCAATAAATAAAAAATATTACTTTTTCTTTGATTGACTTATATAGTTATATCCAACAAGCATAAACTTGCCAGGTTGCTTTGGGTAAATATGATTATTGATTATATACCAACGTCTAGATGTCTGCTGTGTATTGATACACAATACTCCAATTGTATACAGGGTGATCCAATTATGTGAAAATAAATAGCACGTTTTCAACAACTATTATAGCCTGAAAATAAAGAAAATGCAAAAAGTAATATGATTACAACATTACATAGTATAAGCATATAAAAATATATATTCAATACATGTATGTATATAATGGTAATTAATAGCATCTACCTAGTTGTCGAAGCTGAATAACTCATGATCGCAAAAAACAGAATTAAATTTATAGATATTTTTTACTTATGAAAATTAATTGTAATTTTCCGAAGAAACATATTCTTATGTTATTCCACGTTTCAGAGCATTTATATAAGTTAGTAAAAGCTTTAGTGTGCCTACTTATCGAATGTTTCACCGTATCCACAATTTCTCTTTTGACAACTTGACAAGAATACAAGATGATTCAATTATAAACAAACATGGAAAATGAACTTGACTTGTAGTTTATATTATACAAAAAGAGATGTTTATACCTTCCTTTCAGCTGCTAATGTCAGAAGCTCTTTAGGATTTCGGGATCCTGACAGGAGTGTGTTTCCGAGAACGTTAAACGTTTTATCGTAATCACGTTGTTTCATATTATTATATAAAAGACCCAAATCTACCGATTTATTTGTGCTGAATGGAAACAGACTTTCCGTGGATACATAAAATATGTAAATTCACGGTTTCTAAATAGATTCAGTACAATCAAGTACCTTATAGGTTCGATAAAATATGTGTTTGTATTTTATTAATGCATATATTTATGACATAGGTAGGCTACACGTAATTTCACATGGCTGATAGTTACGTACTTAATAATAATAATTGTTAAATTGTATATCATTCAAAACGGTGAAGAGAAAATTGGGATTATGTTTACGGGTACGTCTGATATCTATAAAATATGTATTATTATATACGTCGTGTGGAAGAGTAGAAGTGACGTACCTATTTTTATAACCGCTACAGACTAAATTCAATTTAATAAATAGCTTGATAAAATTATATTATACTTAGGTAGCTTAATCATTTTAGGTATACCTACCTATCTAATAGTATATTGTATAGGTATTACTAACGGTCAACAGGCACTCATGGCCATGTCATCGCAGCAATTGAAATGTTCAGTTTTTATAATATTATCTCCGTGAGCCACTAACCTCTGAGACACATCATATCATAATTTGAAATCGACGTAGTTCACTGTTCAGTATAGATATTACTTACAGCATAAAATAAATCCTAAATAGTCATATTATGATCGTCAAACCCATATCAATTCCGTAAAAATATTGAAACAATAGTCTCTCCACTGTAAGTAAAATTAGAAATTCCAAAAATCATAGTTTTAATGAAAACATTTATCGATTTTAACTGAAAAAAACAAATGCAAGTTACAATAATATGTCTATACTCTATGTAGTATGTTATTTACCTATAATAATGGTATAATAAAAATAAAAATTGCTCCATAGGTACCTAATTACAACAACTTGTTGTTCAACTAAAATAATTCTGACGTACCTAAGTATACACTATTGCACTATACGCGTGTAAACTAATAAATACATACAACAAAATTACAAGCAGTAAACAATTATACATAAATATATGATAAAAAAATATCGAACGTCTCAACTATTTAAAATTACATTTATACAGATTTGTCTAAGCAGGGATATACTGGAACACAGGACCTGTGGGCAGGTGGGTAATACACGGTGGAGCTCTTCTTGCTATTTAGGTTTTGGGGTCAGTACCTACATATTACATAATACATATATACATACTATAAGTTAAGTATGTACGGTAATATTAAGTTAAAAATATGTAAAATATGCAGTTTAATCATTGGTTTATTTTTTTACTTAATTATGAATTTGTTTATTTATTTATTTGACATTATGTGGAATTTTACGAAATATACAATAATAATTAGTGAAACTGTGTATAAAATGGAATACTTATTGTTACAATCGCAAATACACGAAGGAGAATACATTATTTAAATAATATTAAAATAAGATAGTTGAAAAATAAAATAAATTTATTATAATGGCGAAACATTCTGTGAATGGAGTGATATTGTTACCATACGAGGTGGGATATGATGGAACATAGAAAAGTGAGTGGTTTCTTGTGAAAAATTATATATTACTATTGTAAGTAAAATGTGTAGAACTATGTCGACTACTTAATTAGGTACTTTAAAACATCATTAGTGTATTTCTTGATTCCCTTTTTAGTTTTTATAGTTGTGTACAATTTCGAGCACCAAAAGTTCAGTTTCAAAACTCATCAAAATTAAGTAGGGTATAAAAATTGTATACTTACAGGAAATGAGATGTTTTGAAAGTGGTTGATAAAATATGTTGGTTCTATAAATAATTAAAGTGACTGTGATTAGTATAAGAATTATTGTGAGCAGGACGAGTGCTATTTTTATATTTTCTGGGCTGCCATCAAAATGTTACCACTGTGTCGAAGTCTGTCCGGTCCACCCCTGTGTCTAAATCCTAAACTTGCAAAATTAGAACCAAGTTCAATTATTTCAAAGTAAATTGAATATAATTATTTCATGTTTGTATAGTGCCTGGCCACTGTGATTCGTATCGAACAATTATGTGCTTCTGTGTCGTCACTCGTCACCATAAACATCGAATAAATTAATAATAATATGTTAGGCATACGATTATTTTGCGTTAGTGTGAACAGTGAACACTATAAGATAACATAATTACGATGAAAAGGTGTACCGCTCTAATTTAATATTTATATAACATACAATTAGTATAAAACCAACAGTAATGTCACAGTCTCACGGCTTTATTATATACAATGCAATATGCATCAGCATCACGATTCATAGTTTTATAATAACAATTAGGTAGGTACGCAATATAGTTCATTTAATTGTAATATAATGGTACATAGGTGCCAATAGTCACTAAATTAACGTGTATGTGGCGCATGAGTCTAACTCACTTGAATTTTGTAGTTATTTAAGTAAAAATATATATTTTACGATGATTTTTTAATCAATTTGGTATCTCTAGCCACCTTAGTTTTATATGCATATAATAATATACTAATAGGTATACATAAATACATAATACGTAACATCAAGCAATTGCATATTAGAATCACATACTAAAAGTTAGGTATACAAAAATTTCATATTTTTTTATCTTGTTAGCACTTTAAAGTTTAAAGTGCAAGTTAATTTTGAGAATTTAAGTAAAGTCGTTTGGAACCGTGATACGTAATAAACTATCCAAAATTTCCAAAATCTGTTTTGTACAAATCTTACAAAAAGAGACTATAACGTATTCAAATCATTTATCAAAATTAAAATTGGATTACTAGAAGTGTGTTAATTTTTCGCCAGCTTATAGCCATTATTCATTGTTGCGTGTGTACAAAAATATTTTTTGAGTGAGCTTTTATTGACTTATGCATGCGTATATGTGTGCTATGAAACATAGTCATCCTGTCGCAGTCGAACGATATGAAATATATTGTTATATAGAATTAAAATTTCTTTGAAATTCTTATTTTATATTTTACACATAAGAAACCGCACTCACACATTAATAGTCATTTACGACTAACACAAAGATTACTGGCGACGACGACAAGATTAGAAATTGCCTAAATTATTCCCCTTAAATAATATAGCCACTATCTAAGTCATACTCGATTTCTCACGAAGCGATTTTCTTATTATGTTGTAATTCAAAAACGAACCTAACCGTAGACACTTGAATAAACACCATGTTTATTTTATCATTTTCTATACGTCTTGACAACATTTTGAAAATATAATAACTTTTTTCGAGTTGTTTACGGACATTAAACATTTTTTTTCTATAAATGTCAATAAAATGTTATTCGTTGGGTCAAAAAACTTGAAATTTTAATACAAGGCTCCTGATATATTGTACAAACAGCAGTTGAAAATATTAAAAATAAATATACATAAACATATGCTTTCAAAGTTCAAATTTTGACATAATATTTATCAAAATGAATATTTACAAATTATTTTGTTGTTAAAAAAGTATAGAATGTTCAAATTTTATAGCTAAGGTTTGAAAATTTAAAATAAGTTTCCACGTAAATATATAATTAATTTTGCAAACAAAAAATATACTTAAACACGAAATTACATATTAAATAACCAAGAATAACGATTTTAGTTATTTCTTTTGTAATTTTATAATATTAATTCAACTTACCGGCTACCCGTATTAATAATTAGTAATAACAGTATAAATAATGTAACATAAAATATCCTAGACTGACAACCCGTCTCCGCTCAGAATCATTTTTCGTATATACAATGATATTTTATCATTGAATTCAAAACTAATATCATCCATTACAGTGACCCACTTGTAACCTACTGTACAGCAGAGCGGTAATAACTTCCCACTTTTTTTTAATATTTAATTTATTGACTCATACATTAGATAAATGTTTTTACATTCAAAAGTTTTTTAAAAACCAATTTTACAAATTGGTCATTTTAATTTTTGTATTTCAATATAAAAAATAAAAACAAAAAGTTTTATATTAAACACGTAACGGAAACGTCAATCAATAGAACAAAAAAAAACAAATTAAAAAATATCGATTAGAATAAAAGTTATAATTTGTCCGGTCTTTCTGTTATATTCTGTATACGTAAATAAAGCCTAAAAATGAATAAGCTATATTAAATATGAAACGAAATACTATATAGACAATAATAAGCAGTACTCCTCCAATGTAAATAGGTACTATACATAGTAAACTGCAGACTTCAGTAAACTCTCTTGGATTAATCTTATTGGTCTTACTTAAGACAGGTCGCATATGTACATTTTCTCGGGTAAACTTCAGGTTCAAAGGCCATAATAATAAATAAACTGTCCAGGGAAATTTTGAATACTTTTAACAAAGATAAACTCTAAATTGGATAGGTACAGACACTTCGATGCTGTGTGGCTATATTATATACAGCGTGGTTTGAAAAGCATGCAACCACCCCCATTTTTTTCCCTTTTGGCAATTATTAACTAATTTAAATTCTTATTTTTGAATTTTTGAGTGTACTTAAAGACCTTATTTTCAAGTACTTAAATTTGTATGATATTTAATGAATAATATTAATTAATAAAGAAGGGGGGTGAGCATGATTAATAAATATTCTTGTATATATACAGGGTCTTCCAAATTTCGTGTAACATAATGGTGTGGATTATGTTGGTTTTTAAGTGATTAACATCATTTTGTCACAGAAAATTTGAGAGGCCTGTATAATATAAATTTATATATTTAGGTCATTGCGTATAATCAATCACCGTATCTAAAAACCTAAATTTTCGTCTAAGCTTTTTTTTTTTAGAAGAAAATATACAATCTATATTTAAGACTAACAGGGAAACAAATAACATGATTTACATAATTTGGGAAAAGAGGCCACTCGCCGATGACACTTAAGTCTAGACTTAAATATTATATTACATTATATTTTAATAAAATATAACTGTTAATAATATATAGAACATTATATAGATAACATACAATATGACTCAGCAGAGTACCTATATATTATGTAGGACAAATATAATCTCCAGATAAATTAGAACTTGACCCGGAAGTTTTATCATAAAGACATCTTACAAGCATTGGTCCTATTTCTATGCTCAGCTATCGATTATCGAGCATTATTTAAATGTATGTTAAAGTTTGTGTTAAAATATTACAGTGACGCGATATGACTTCTTCTTTAAAAAAAAAAAAATATTCAAGTACCGTAAATGCCACTATACTTATTTTTCCTATTGAACTACTGGACATTTTATGCAAATGCTTATTGTAATTATGTCCAAAATAAATTTATTATATACCTATAATCCCTTCATAATGAATATAATATTATGAGGTTTATACTTGCATAACGATAAACTATAGATGGTAGCACGAATCGGCAATCACCGTCGTATATATGTCTATTGTACTTACATTTACATTAGGTATAGATATATTATGTCTATTGTCTATAATAGTAGGTACATTTCCGTATTATATAAAATAAAGTATAAACGTGCTAATTATTTAGTCACTTCGATATTAATATTTTAACTATTTCAAATATTACACAAAATAATATGCACAAATAAACCTTCAAAAAAATTGTGTAATTTCTTACAAGTTACAATATATATATAATCAGTACCTAAAATATGTTATAACTTTATGAGTTCCTATTTCCTGCAAATTTTAGATTCTTAGTAGTTATTATACATATTTTATGGTCACGTTTTGAATAGTAAAAAATATGTAAAAGCTCCAAACGTTTTGAGTACCACCATGTCGTGTCGATTGAAAATCAAATAAAAATTGTTCTCAACGTTTAACCACTTAACCTATATAGGTGTGGTTACCTAAGTGTTTAATATCAGATTTCATCTCAGAGACGTTTTTTCTAAATGCAATAAATCCTTTCAAACTATTGTTTTAATAATTTCCCACTACCCCGCACCAAGAAAAGTGGAGCTTTAAGACTATGTATATGCGTGTCAAACGACTTACTTCTGTATACTGCTCGAATTTTGAAATTTAACAGCTTATGAGTCGTACCTATATATGAACAGTGTTTTACCGCACAGTTAGGTAATTATAGGCGCAACTAGACGTTTAAAACGTGGGGTGCTATCTATAATTGTGAATGCCTCACAGAGCTTTGCCCAACACACCTCCTATTACCAAAATGACAATATCTTACATGTTATACATCTACAATAATAAATACTTGAAAACACACTTCATATATTAATATTATAAAAAATAAAAAATATATGTAATGTGTAAATAATTTAGTAAAAATATAATATTATTTATGTATTAAGATTTTACACATAAAACTTATAGGGAGTTAACACAGTCCACTATAGCATATATCCATTTAGAGCTTTTTGATATGACCTATTGGCTATTGGCTAAAAATTGCTCGTAGGCAATCTATTTTTCCATAATATGTATGGTAATGCTAATCATTCGTCAATATTATAGGAATATGACGTGATCGTTCATAACGAATTAACATAATGACTAAAATAGTTTTATTTTCTTATTAGAACTTGGGGTAGCTGAAGACCATTTTGCACCCCCTACATTTTTAAATAAACCAGAATATTCCAAGTATTAAATATTATGTTATTATTTTTAAAATGGAACACCATAATTAATATGATCAAACTAACCGTACATTTTGTACGATAGTAACTGTTATTGGTAAAATGAAAATGCATTTAATTAAACCGTTTGTTGTATCTCTGAAATGAAGAGATTAATCAATTTAACAATGACGTCTTAACAGTTACATTCAATCAGTGAATTCTTTGTTAATATATATAATTAATACCATAGCACGAATGATAGACACCATTTCAATATATCATTATATTCATATTAATAACTTCATGTTATGAACTATCAGTATAGCTGGGTTTTTAATAATATATACTTGTATCATTGCTAAAAATTATTTACTGCGTACTCCTGAGTTTAATAAAATATACCTTCATACATTTTTCAGTAAAACTATATTCCTTACTTCAATGTAATTATATTTTCTAAGTAGGTATTAATGTATTTGTATAACATACATAATATAATTATAAATAGTAAGTAGTAGAAAATGCAAACTTTCAAGACTTTATGTACTTATCTGAAGTTTTAAGCCAACATAATACTATAATATACCTATATTATAATTTATGTATATAACATTATTTATCTTAATTTAATAGATGGATAATTATATTTTAAAACCTGTACTTATAAGTAGTTATTAGCACAATTAGCAAATAAGATAATTTGTTAATACAATAAAAATGAACAATGGTTTAATATGAGGAAGAAGACCACTCAGTAATACAACCCAGTTTATTAAATGGATTATTATTTAAAGTCATTACAAAACTACATTTTTGAAAATAATTTCCAGCTTTTAGTTTATAAAATACGAAGGCAGCGCAGGAGCAACATATTGTCGTATGTAAATTTAATAAATACGGTATGTTATTATTATTATTTTTCGATCAGCCGTGATCCGTAAAAAACAAAAATAATTGGTTTTTTTCAGTTTGTGGGTCTGTCATTGATTAAATAAACTTAATATAATATAGTAAATGTTTACTTTACCAATGGTATTGTGTTGCAGTTCCGAAAGTTCGGATGATAAAAACTTATAATACCTAACCACATAAAACAGTACAACACGTCGTATCTAACCCGAGGTGGGTACCTGCTAGTGCGTCGTCGTGTGAGAACGAACGTTGTTCGCTATTCGGTCCTAGGTGGTTGTCACCTGCCAGCTGGTTAGTGGTGTGGCTCGCGGACTTTCTACTTTCTACACTTCTAGTACCGAAAACTTTAACGACGCGTCAATGTAACTGCGCGAGCAGTCGTTAATTGTTATACACATTAAACATTTTACTATTATTATATTTTAATTGTACAATATTATAGAATTATTGTGAAAATGTGGGAAGGCGCACACAATATAATATTACGTGATTCGGCATAGTAATCGACACTTGAAATCGATTTCAAACGACGGTGCGCCGTTGCCAAAACCGGCCGCCCCATAGTATTATTATGCGATAAGCTGCGGGCTACGAACGACACTATTTCTATAACCATACCTACCTATATTATACCATACCTATATCGTGTTCCTTCGCACGCTCGTGGTTCCGGTTTCCGTGTATTTCACGCCACGTATTATAATATTATTTTTTTCGATTTCGTGCGGTCGTTTTTATTGAACAACCACGGTGCATCGTTTGTTATCGATTTCACAATATTTCAGGCACATCTCGCCTCGCCGGCGCACATGCACGTCTGGTCTAAAAGCGATAATTAACTGGAAATCAATGAATAATGAATGAATGAATGAATAATTGTATTTAGCAGTAGGTATTGACGTTCACAAAAATTATAATTAAAATAATAATAATAATAACAATTAAGGTATAATAATATAATAATCTTAGACGAAAACAAATGGTGAAAACTCATTGTTAATTGTTGACAACCAATTTTAAATATTATTATTGTATAAACACTTCATAAAAATAATAATCATTAATACGGTTATCAGTGAGCAGCGATAATAACATATACAATAATCACATATTTATACCAATATTTCCCATAGGGGAGATGTTATTTTGAGCCAATTTTAGTACTTGTAATTTGCCCCAAAACTACAGGTACTCATGTACAGCGTATGTAGTCTGTGCTACATCAGCTACACATTAGTTTTGGTAATCTGCGCCACACTTTCAATTTAAATTTTTGGATTTTACCTAATCAATTTACCGAGCTCACATCAGCATGCTGCACGTGTCCGATTTAATATTGTTATGTTCCATTGGGAAGACAGATTAACACTGGAGCGCTATCGACGCCTATCGTACTGATGGTTAGGCGGGTTCCCCCCTACGTCGATGTGGGACTCAATGTGGAGGATTATATTTATTTTCCCGACATTTCGCATACATTTTGTAATAAGTGAAGTGTATTTAAACGTATTTGATAATATTAGTAGAAATTGTACTTACCAACGTATACAGTTAACTATAAAAACGTATAAAGTTTCGATAACAAAATTAATTTATTATAAAAAGTAAAATAACCAATATAAAATTTTATCTATTCATTCCGAATATATGAGTTGAGGATTATGCCACTAGAGCGCGTATCGTTAGCTTGTTTTACCAATAGTCTATACCACGGTTTTAAGATAGTCTATCTTAAACCGTGGTCTATACTCAAAGATACTATAATATCTATGCCTATACTACATTAGCACCAAGGTTTATAGATAATTATCTAGACTATTATCTATAAACCTTGCATTAGCAGTGCTAATTTAGCACCACCATATTCGAAAATCCCCAAAAAAGATTTACCAACGATTGTTATTACATATTTTGTACACGTTTGTAATCTTAATATAAACATTAATAGTTAACCTCTCCAAATGCCACAAAATTAGTTTTTAAAAAGATAAAAGTTTGCACTTGATGAGAAAAAAATGTCATAATATTAAACAAACTTAAACTATTGTTTTGATAAAAAAAATTATAAATACACTGTTACGATATTTTAATAAGAATAAGAATAAGAATAATAAGTAAGTTCTATTGATTTATAACAATCTTTAAGACTCGTACTGAGTTGTATGATTTCTATAGTAATAACAGAGTTAAATAATTCACTTAATTAACTAAGTTTATTATCTAATAGCCATATTACTATTATGTGTCTGGATTTTTTAGATTCTAAGCGGAATTTTTTTTTTAAATTTTTTTTTTGTGTCTGTCATCACCTTTTAGGACAGTAAAAGTGCTTGGATTTTCTTCAATAGTAACTTTTCTGATAGGAAAGTGAATCTAGTTGGTACTTCGGGGGTCAAAAGTAAGCATTTCCCAGTAGTTTTCAAAAGCGCCGAGAAAAACAAAAGAAAAATTAAGGAAAAACGGGAATTTTTACGCAAAATCTGTTTTTGAGAAAATCGATTTTGGTTTTTGGTGCAACTCAAAAACAAATGACCGTAGATACCGTATCTACCTTTATCAACAAAAAAAAAATGTTTACAAGAAAGTCAAATTAAATTTTTATGAGCGTTTAAAATTCATATTTTTACAACATTTGATATTCACTCGATTTCTCATTTAACGATTTTTCTTATTTTGTTGTCATTAAAAAACGTATGACTGTAGATACTTGAAAATTTCCCTGAATGTTTATATTGGCATTTTCTATACACGATAAAATTTTGAAAATAATTTGACCCTTTTTGAGCTGTTTGCGAACATTGTCAGTTTTCAATTTTTTTAGTTTTTTTTTCTATAAATATCATTAAAATTGTATTTGTTAGGTAAAAAAACGTGAAAATTTAATATAAGGCTCCTGATATATCATTCTAATAGTAGTTGAAAAATATTAAAAATACATAGGCACAATTTTTTTTTATAAGCATTTATTGTTCAAATTTTGACAAAATTTATCAAATTTATAATTTAATAATTATTTTGTAGTTAAAAATTTATAAAATGTTCAACTTTTATAGGTAAGGATTGAAAATTTAAAACAAGGTTCCATGTAAATAGGTTATATATAAATTACTTAATTCATAATAATATCATCAAATATACTTGGTAATATCATAGGCTGACTGACCGTTTTCGCTCAGAATCGTTTTTCTTATACAATGATATTATATCATTGAATTCAAATTTAACACCATTCATTACAGTGACCTACTTGTAACCTACTGTACAGCAGAGTGACATCCACTTACCCACCTTTTTATTTTTGCTAATTAGCAAATTTTAACTTTACACTAAGTTAAGTTACTTTTTTTCAAAGTTTACTTTTAACTTAACGAGTTAACGAAAAAAATACTAGTGACTTTAAACTTAACTTAACCTTATTATTTTAAAATAACTTAACTTCATGACTTAAAAAAAATCGTTAACTTGCCCAACCTTGTTAAATTTTCACCTAATATTTAGAAATAATATATTAAGATTTTATGGACATTATTTTTTTTCTTAAAAATATGTTGTTCTTTAGTTTTTTTGAATTACTTATAAAAAAATATTACATTTTTTTTGGTATTTTTTGATTTTTGAAAGTACTTATGATAAAATATTAAAATGTTGCAGGTCTTTTGAGTAAAAAAGCTTGAAATATCGAAAATAAATAGAAACTATTTTTTAACTTAAATATGTTTTGGGGCTGGAATGCTGGATACACGTTTTTTGTCCTGGACAATTTCGATGTCATGGTTACTTATTAACAGAAACATATTTATGATTCATTGATTTTCTTTGTCGAGAAAAAATATCGAGTAACACGTGTTATCGTTTTTTTCTTTTATAGAATTTTGGAGCTCTAGTTTTGACGAAATTGGATATTTATTTATACAAATAGATTATTAAATATTCTTATAAATAGATAACACCATCTTCGCGCAGAATCGTATTTCGTATACATTACATTCAATATTTAACACATTGTCATACATTATAATACATTAACCTGCTAGGAGCCTAAACCTATATTATTATCTCTATAGTTGGACTCCAATAATTACTCAAAAAAATTACTTTATAGTACCTATATTGTATTATGATTAGGTACTACGAAATTACATAATTTACCAATAATAGTGTGAATATCATGAACTAATAATATCCTATCATCGGTCATCACCTATGAAATAATAATATTTAGACAGGTTATGTATGATGGTTTTAGTAGGTACCTACAACTTTATTGTACTTGTGCATTGGTACATTATTTAATGCAGATATAAATCTATGAAAGTAGTGACTGGAAATATTATTTACAAACTGTAGTTAAAATATTAAATCGATTGGGTATCAGGTACCAAGTCGAAGCCTGGCTATTGCAAGGTAAATAATTTTACGCATACACATTACCTACACAGCTAATATTCTGTAGAACGAGCGATTCCGAGTGGTGGTTGTGGACGTTCAATAATAGATACCGCCTTGGAAATGTGGAAGGGTTAATAATGGCAGCAGTACGCGTAATACTGTCAAAAGGGGAGGGCATTTGGCGGGTTCAATGGTCCTCGACAACAAATCCACCAGGGCACCAGCCACGCGAATAATTATTATTGTGGACGCAAAAATGCGACGTCACACGAAAACTGCAGAATCGAACGCCTACAAAAAATATATATCTCGTCCTGATGTAAAAATAACAGAAATAAAATAGAAAACGTATTTGACATATTTTCGACCGTTCAGTTGGATAGACATTAGACATACCTACTTAATACATATTGGGCTCGACCATCGATCACAGGTTATAAATAAGTGTAATATATACTTATATAGGTACTTATATTATATTATACTAGCTGGCATTAAGCAAATGTTAAACATTAGAAAACAGAATATTTTTTATCAATAGTACAACGACGAATGAAGATATTTTTGTTCAACCCGTTGCGGCGAAGGCGGCACCGACACAATTTGTATACTTAGCCGAATTGCGACTGTTTTGATGTTATGGGGGGGAAGGGGGCAATTACTGTGAATCCGGTTACGCTGGAGTGCGATCGCGTACCTACATTAAACTAAATAATAACAATTGGTTGTCAACATTTTCGATTCTAAGCGTGCAAGAAAAATATGTAGACAATGATATTACTAAGCGATTACTGCTTATACTGCGACGCTTATGTAGTACTTTACGTTTAGCCGTTTAAGGACGGGCCTTTGTAAACCCCGCCTAGATTCTGGTTGGATAAAAAGTTAAAGAAAAAGTCTAATGTTAGCTCCACCAGTTTTCTTTTCTTACATGAAATGGGTACATGGAAAATCCACCAGTGATAAGACTGTATTTTTCAAATATTTATAGGAACAGTTCTGCGGCTTATTTTATAGAAGTTTTATTATTCTAAGCAGCGAGTAAACCATTTATTATCTATAGAAATCGTGTACGTGATACCCATATCGCTTTTAACTGGTTGTATTGTATTTAAAGTTTTGTATATTATAGAGCCCGCAAAAACATTTAGTACAGCGGCCCAAAATTTGATGTGGGAACTGGAAAGCCTGATTATTACAATTATTTATTAAGATTTTTTGATGTAAACACATTACAGTTTATATGATTTGTTCAGACAATTATTATTTTTTATATATTTTGTGGCATAAACGCATACGGCATACCCTACTCTTATTTAATAAGGACGATTATAATTATAGAAATTATGATTTCATATTAAGTATATCAATGGTATACTGTTAGGTCCCTAAGTAATTTATATATTTTTTTGGTATAATATCATTAGGTACGTAAAATGTTTATTTAATGTATACGATTATGAATATAAAAATATGATTTTTCTTATACATATAATTAATATCATACTATATTAATTTTATACTGTTTCTAGATTTTCTTCACTGATAGAGTTTACACGAACTCAATTATACATAAACACAATTTTACCTGTTTTTTTTCCTGGCAAAGATTACATTAAAAAAAGGTACTTGTGGCGGAGTTTACATGCGTCTTAGGTACATACTATCCTGTATCCATTCGTGTTATTACATTATTGTCTCGGAGCTATTGTCCGTCAACGTGTTGTGTGAAAATGGTCTTATAAGTTTATACAAGAAATCAGTGTCCATCCCCGCACTTGAAAGGATTCAAAAACAATAACTAGAAGTCTATAAAACACGACCCAAAGTCCCAAATCTAATCCCGCGTTGTCCGTCCAGTGTCGTAGTCGGTTCTCTCGAGAGTTGGACTTTATTTTTTTTTAGGTATCGTACCTACAATAGTAAAATCGTCAAATTAGCATTAAATGAAAATTACGTGGTGAGAGTCAATCGACCCCTTAACCCCTCTATCCATAGGTCGAGATTCAGATACGCCACAGCAGTGTTTGTCGATATAATATACTTATGTATACGTAAATATGCATATATAATATTAATGTCATATGCAGTGAATAATAAATATCAATAATAATAATAATGTAAACTCTCGTCGCCATTGTATTGAGGTCAAAAACCGAGCGACGGTGTGTGTGTCTGTGTGTGCGTATTCGCGTACATCTGGTGGAAGCCCTTCCACAAATGTAGGTCGAACGAGTGGTAGGCAGTAGGCACTGGGCGGCAGCGTAGGCGGGCGGGCGGGCTGCGTGGCGCACGCGCCGATCACCGGACCGGAATCAGCTGTGCGCCGGCATGTGCCGCCATCTACCGGGAATATCCGGCGTCACCAGTCACCACCGCACGCCACCCGCCGACCCGTCGCGGTGCATAGAACGACGACGGCCGACGGCTGCGAGCTGAGCCACCGTCAGCAGTCGTACAGTCGTATTGCAATATTGTAGTAGTTGCACCGTTGTTCGGCCGTAGTCGTAGTGTCGTACCAATAATAACATAGCATAGTTGTGTGCGTGTCGGCCGTGTGAGTGGTGCGTGCGCGCGTGACGGCCTACTGTGTGTGTGTGTGCGCGTGCGTGTGAGTGTGTGTGCGTACGGTCCGTCGCGATGATAAGTGCCGCTGGTGGCAATAGCAGCAGTTGCAGTAGTTTTAGTCGTAGTAGCGATAGCGTACTCAATAATAATAATTATTCTCGTGGCCGTGCCGTTCCTTGATTCGCAGTTTTCTCGGTTTGACACCAGGCAGACGGTTCTGGGACTCGCCCGTAGCGTTTTTGACTAGTTTTTCAATCGGGTTTTTTTTCCTCGTCGAACTATACTCACCCCCCCACGTCTCCCTTCCCCACACCACCCAACTATCGTTTTTTTCGTCTCATCCTCGGCACCCGTCCGTGTCGTGTTCGGATCGAAACAATACCACGCAGCGGCGACGGCTGCTTCTGCGGTACAAATGGCGGCCAGCCCGAACAACAGCAGCAACAACACGACCGTGGTGAACTCGGACTGCGGCGGCGGCGCGGCCGTCGGTGGCGGTAGCGGTTCTGCGGCCGTCAACGGCAGCGCGGCCAGCCCGTTCGGCCAACAAGGCGAGGACCGGTTGAAAGGCCTGTACCCGATGGTGGACGAGGACGACACGCCGTTGCCACGGAGCTGGAACTCCAAAGACAAGTTCACCAATCTCGGGCTGTCACAGAACAACATACGCGTTCACTACAAAGGTATACAACGTCCGTGATACAATGGTGTGATCAGTATGTCATAGCGTATTGGTGTCTTCCGTTTGCCTTTAGATGAAACGGTCTCCCAATATAATAACCAATAACATTATTCCCAATTCCCATTTCCCAGTCATAGTTGACGTCGTATATTATTATTATTATTATTACTATATATGTGGGTAACAAAGAATCAGCTGTTCATTGTTTTGTTTTGCGCGCACTGGCCCACTGTTGCCCTGTCGAGGGTGTGTGGTGGGAGGGGGGTAAACGGTAGTGGTATCGGTATGGTATGGTACGTGGTGTGCGTGTACGCTTCGTTTGGTACGACGGGTCGGGTCCCTATCGACGGGCCATCGCACTCCAAACACTCAATAGCAGCAAGAGTGGTGCCTGAGGGCTGAGGCACTCGTTGCTTGTTCCTCGATTTCCGCGTCCGGAGAGAGTGTTCAATTCGGACGACAACGTGTTTGGTCGCCCTCTTTTGTTTTTCAATTTTACCTCGCACCGTCGTGCGTGTTACCGTGCCAAGGTCGCGCGGAGGCTCTTGATCTCGCACTAATCTCCCGTCAACCCAACCCCCTCCACGACCATCGACCACGACGTGTACCTTTAATACTGCACATAATATTATAAGTTATAACTAGTCATAGGTGTAAGGTGGTAAGATGTACCGTCGTCCATGGTCCATCCGTGCAGTAGGCCCGTGTGGTTTTTGACGTACGGGTTTTCTTGAGCCAATATTCCTCTCGACGCTGAATAGAATGCCTCTCCCACCCGGCCACGCTTGCACACGGCCGTTTCGCAATATCACGGATGTTGCGCAAATAATAAGATGAAAACGAAGCGTATGCGTTACGCGCATAATATTGTTTTAATGTCCTACCCATTTTTATATCGTAATAAAGATAATGCCTACGACTGGTAGGTAGGTAGTTGTAATGATATAATTAACATTGGAAAAATCCTAAATTTACTACCTATGTAGTTAAAGGGCTAGTTTTCTAGGACACCTACTTGTTAAAATATATATTTTCAAATGTTCAATACTTTCAAAAACCTGAAAGCAATAAGATCAAAAGCGAATTTGTTCTCCAATTAGTTATAAGTACTTTAAGCTGGCCGTGGTAGATTGTGCGATCGACCAATTTGAGTGATGTCGGTGTTATGGTTATTAGTTTAATTTATGATCCATATTTATCCATATAATATACTTATATCCCAACTTATACTTTATCCAATTAATCGACCTAAAATAAACACAAATATAGTAGATAGGTATATTAGGAAAATGTATTAATGCTTTCAATAACTCAAATTCTGATAGGTAGGTGTCTTACAGATCTTGATACGTCTTAATTTGATGACTGTTAAAATAAAGTGTTACAATAAATTACCACCTTATTATCTATATCTTATTATAATATTCTCTTTCAGGTTACCTGTTACATTTTATTAATGAAAACATTATTAGGTATAGGTAAACTACCTATTACCTACCTATATTTTATTAATTTTATAATTCAGGTAAAAATAACAGTACCTATCAGTTGACTATTTTCCATAAGTGACCTAGCTATGAAAAATAATAGGTAATAAAAATATATTTAAGCTATCAGGTACCTAACTAAAATCAATTTATGAATATATTTCTTATTTCATGTGCTTTTGCAAATGTTTGGTAAATTATACATAAGTTTAACATAATTAGCAGTAGGTAGATCGTACACTCTACCATCTCCACATAAGTTTTTGTATATATTTTTTTTTAGACATTTTTTTTATATATAACATTTAAATATTTAAAAAATATGCATTAAAATGAATTTATCCTTTGAAGCTATACTTGTGATTAATGAGTTATAATTCATTTTCAAAACTTAAAATTAACATTCAAGTTCTCAAACTATTTACATGCATAAAACTTATAAAGATAGTACACCTAACAAACAATTTAAAATAGTTTTTATTTATTAGATATTTATAGCTACTTAACATATTTATTTATTTGTTGTGTGATCAACATAGCCCTTAACTAAAAAGAATAGTAATAATACATTTCTATTAAATAACTTTAATTTTAAGTTTTTTTTTTTATACCTAATTATTATAGAATATTTTTGTTTAATACAGACGCATTGTAAAAATGTCTTAAAAATAATGTTACATAAACGTTATTAAATCTTGTATTAAATGTCTTCTAAAAATTGTTTTTAAAATTAAAAAGCAATTTAATACCTACTTAGGTACTTATATTAATGTGCCTATTGAAAGTTACTTAGGTATTGGCCATTGGTATACAGTTGTATATAATATACAAAGGATGGTACTCAATACCTATATAATTTTAAATAATATAAAAACTCATAATATTGTCCTTTTGAGGTTATAGTACCAAATAATAAGAGACATATTTGAGTAATTTTTAATTTTATTGTACCTATTCATATTAGGTACGTTTTACAATTTTTATATTAGGTAAATTTTTTTTTTAAATTACCTAAATGCTTTTAATAAGTAATGTACGGGTTGGTATATAACGTTATCCCTAAATCTGCGATAGTTTTTTTTCAATACCTATAAAAAGTTTAGGCAGTTTACGTTTTATTTTAGTGCTTCTCATAGTGTTTTTACAGAATGTTCCAAAGACCCAATTACCTCTCCAAAACTTTTCAATGCAAATGTAGATAAGTATAGACATAAATTTAAAATCGGTAAATGAGTTACTGACCCAAAAAAAGTGTCTAGTAGAAAGCATATTGAAGTAATATCTATTTATTAATTAAATAAAAATATTATTGTTTACCTACATAAAAGCGAACTTGGCAATTATTATAAATTAATTTAATTTTTAATGAAACTAATAATATGTTATATCTATGGGTCTTAATTACTATTAGATACCTATGTACAACATTGTAAATGTGAAATCAATAATTTTATTGATAACTACCTAGTTTATAGTATTTCAATTTTGATACGAAGATAGATATTATTATATAACATAATATAATATGTACAGGGTGTCCCGCAAGGATTTACCCATTGCAATATCTTCTGAGAGATATCACAAATCTGTTTTTTTTTTCAATAGACTCACTGAGACAAGTATCACATATTATATTTTTTAATTTAATTCAATTTTTTGGTAAAAAAGTTATTTTTTATTTTTGAAACAATTTAAGATAGCCATCCACTATAGTTTATTTATGTTAAAATTTTGACTTGTCAACATTTTATTTTCATTAATTTTATGATTTTTAATAATTTTGTTAGCTTATAGGTAAAACAGCAAAAAACCGGTTTTTGTCCGGGCGGTGAGTCCCCTTCTACTGCTAATGGGTATTTCCTCACAGGATAACCTGTATAGATATGTACATCTTCTAATACTTAGATTATGAAATCTAATGATATGTTTGAATTTACCTAGTTTAATATTTATAATTATTTACAAACAACATTTGAGTACTTAACATTTGATGTTTTTTAATCAGGAAAAATCATAACTAAGGTACCTACCTAATTTTTTGATTTTTTTAATTTCTATTTTACAAAATATTACATAACTACATATAATTATTTAAATTAGTAACCCAAAAGTCCTTTTAGAAATTTATAATTACAAATAATAGGTAACCAAGATTATAACTATCCTAGTATGAGGTATTTGACTTTTTGTTCAATATTAATTATAATAACTTAGATAATATATAACTGTATAGGTTTAAAATGGAAACCCTAAATTATATTTTTAATGATCAAATAAATAGTGTACATTAAAAAATAAGCTATATCCATAGCAAAATCATTTTACAGCCACTGATGAGTACCTACATTTTTTAATTTTTGAAAAATGTTTGTATACCTAACTTAAGTACATAACAATATTTAAATTTTTTTACTGTATGTACGATAAATAACGGAATCAGCTCTGTTAGCTGAAAAAAAAGTTATGAACATAGGTACTTATTACATGTTAATTTAAAGTTAAAAAATATAACTACCATCTACACATTAAAAACAACAATGGTTTTATACTATGTAGACTATCAAACTACTTACTTCATGTTTGATAAACTAAAGATAAATATTGAATATTATTCATATATTTTCCTTCTGAATTATTTTTTTATTTAATCTTTAAGATTATAATTTGAATTTTATTTATCAATAAATTGTGCTAGAAACTTAACACTTTAATTTTTACAGAATTGTTTATTATAATTTGATAGTTTAAGAAAGAAATACAACGTAGGTAGTAAAATAAATGGTGTCTAACTGTTAATGAATAGTCAGCATCTCTATAGATGAAGGTCAAGTTAGTACTGCATTCGAGAATTTGTAGAGTTCTATCAGTTTTTTGTAGGTATGCACAAATTGTGCTCCATAGTTCAAGGTATGTGGTTAACTTACTGGTAACAGTCAGGAGCCATGGAATCAATTATATCCCATTTCAATAGCGTTTTTCTTCACATTTCAATGTACGGTTTGAGTTCTGTTATGACCCATTCTCATTGTCGTGACTTGAACCAAAGAAAATTAGATGATTGGGTCCTAGACCAACTGATAGCTGTTTGGGTTTCAAATATATATATTTAAATCTACCACTCTATATTGGCTTTCAAGTAATTCTTTAGCTGTTATAATTTTTTTTTATTTTACTAATTTTGCCATTATTAAATGTAATACTGTATTATTTTATGTTTGTATTATTATTATTAATTTTAAATTAACTATCCGTCCAGTAGGTCAAGTACTAAGCGAATATCAAATATTTCAATGTTAAATAATCAATTGGTAGTAATGATATAGTAAATAGATATATATTTATAGAATTACATGAACATAGGAATGCTACTGTTTTATTCTATTCACATTAAGCAGGAACCTTGGCAATCAACTTGTGCTCTAGGAATTTATTAACTAGACAACAAACTTGCAGATGGTTACCTCTATTGAGGGATAGATGAGTGCACTGTTGCCTGACCATCTCCTAATGAAAACTAGTCACTGCTGAGGTTTCTTCTTAACGTGAATAGGGTATTAAATGGACTATTTTGCTAATGTGGTAGGTAATCAAACTTAAAACTATATTTGTTTGTTTGAATGTAATATTCAACGGTTTAATTTAATTTGTGATTTATTATTTATGTGATATGTTGGCTTATTGCAGTATGCTTAGGTATAAATAGCCAAATAATATGTAAACCATTGTAATTTTCACCATATTGACATAGGTGAATAAATATATAATTACATAATACAATGCTATAAAATACAACTTAAATTATTATTAAATTAAATCTGATAAATTAAATCATTACCATTTGGAAGGTGAGGTTGGAACCTCTTGTTTTTTTTAAATCCTTGGTAAAATTATAATCAAAAATTGATCTAATAAATGCTTTTGTGTACATTTGTTTGCTATACCTAATAAATAATAATGAGCAATGAGTATTTTATAAATAATACCTATAGTATTTGATAATAATACTTTTACTTGAAGCTTATGTATATTAAATTACATTATAATACCTACCTTTTAGTTTAGTAAAAAATATTTATATTTGAATGTTGAGTATTGTTCAAATTGCTCCCGAAATTACTTAATAATTAGCGATCTTTATAATGTATGTTTAAATTATTGGCTCTTGTCCAAGGTCTATCTTTTATATCTTAATGAAATGATGTGCTCTAAAATAACTCAAAATATTTGTTATAAATATTCATTTAACATAGGTAGTATAACTATACCAGGTATATTATATAAATATGTTTATTTGCAGTATTTTAATCAAATCTTGTTTATAGGACATATACTTCTTCTACGAACTTTTTATTACCTACTAAATACTCTAGTTCACTATTAATAAAATAACATTTGTATAAAATTAATCCGAGTCGACATTATAAACAGATACTGAGTAAAACTAATGTACCAACCTAATAAGATATTCATTTAATTGTATGTAAATAATAATTTTTCCATTTATTTACTTTTAGGTCATGGTAAAACACATAAAGATGCAGCTAGTGTTAGAGCCACACACCCTATTCCTGCTTCTTGCGGTTTATACTATTTTGAAGTAAAAATAGTTTCAAAGGGACGTGATGGTTATATGGGTGTTGGACTTTCAGCCCAAGGAGTCAATATGAATCGTTTACCAGGTAAATTTATTATCCCAAAATATTAAATTAAAATTGCCTAATTCTTAATATGTACAATACATCCATACTAATAATTATAAATGTAATTTCAGGCTGGGATAAACATTCATATGGTTATCATGGTGATGATGGCCATTCATTTTGCTCAAGTGGCACAGGTCAACCGTATGGACCTACATTTACTACTGGCGATATTATCGGTTGTGGAGTAGATCTTGTGCACAACCACTGTTTTTATACTAAAAATGGAACCCATTTAGGAACAGCATTTACTGACCTTCCTGTGAGTTAATCACTTTTATAAATATTTTGTTTTTTCTCTGATATAATATGTGTTACATAGCCCATTTTTATTCTGCAGAACCAATGTTGTGTTATTAGCTTAAATATTAGAGTGAATTGACTTTTTTTTATTAAACTTAAATTAGGAACATCATTTGTATTTGTAGTTTCGTAGTTTTGATTTTTTACAATATTAAAATTTTTCTGTAAAATGTACATACCTGTAACTTGCATAAAAACCTAAACAATGTAGAAAAAACCAATGTATGAACATAGATAATGTTCTTAACTTTAAGTTCAATAAAGGGTTATTTCCCTCTAATATTGAAGTTAACAATACACGTTTCGTTCGACTGAAAGCAAATTTGTTATGTTGGGTATGGGTCACAGAGATGAAAAATAAATAATTAGTTAAATTTACTAATGTATACAATTTTTTTTTCAGCCAAATTTATTTCCCACGGTAGGATTACAAACACCTGGTGAGGTGGTTGATGCCAATTTTGGACAGTTGCCATTTGTGTTCAAAATTGAAGAAATGATGAAAGAACTCAGAAGCCAAACACAAATGACTATTCAAAATTATCCATTTTCTTATCCATATTCACAGTGCCAGACAAATTTCCATAAGTAAAATAAAATAGTTAAAACTTAATAACTATCCTAGTAATAATAATAATTTTTGTTTCAGAATGGTTTCTACTTATTTAGTTCACCAAGGTTTCTGTGCTACAGCAGAAGCATTTATTTCTCAAACTGATCAATCATTTGAAGAAGAGATTGCTTCCATAAAAAATCGCCAAAGTAATTTTGAACTGTTTAAAAATTAAAACTAATAATTAATGTGTTGACAATTTTTGTAGAAATATTAAAATTAGTATCAACTGGTCGAATGGGAGAAGCTATTGAAATGACCAATAAGCTTTATCCTGGGTTACTTGAATCGAATCGTAACCTTCTATTTAAGCTCAAATGTCGTCAGTTTGTTGAAATGGTCAATGGTACAGATTCTGAGGTAACACCCCGCTCTCATGATAACATTGAAATTCACACAACAACTCGTCCTTCACCAAAACGTACATTACAGTCAAATAGAAGTCCAACATCTATACAAACCAATGGGTATGAATAAATTGAAAACAATCTTATAATAAAAATGTATATTGTTTATGTATTTGTTTTTAGAAATATAAAATGTCAAAAACTATCAAATACTACTGAAGTGACTGAAATAAATTCAGTGAATTTGATATTAAATGGTTCTTCAGATGCAACTACAATTAAAACAATAAAAAATGGTACACCAAAAATTAATGACTACCAAATAGAAAAAATGGATTGCAACGAAGACAACCAAATGACTGAATATAATATTATGTCAGCTGACAGTGTAAATGGTCATCATCAAAATCACCTTTTAGATGGAGATTATAGTTCAAATGGTTACCACAATGGACATAATTGTGATGAACTAAGTAATGGAACATCAAGAGTCAATAATAATGGAAATGAAGAATCAATGGGTAAGTTTAACAATTTTGATTTTATAGAAACATAACTGTATTAACTAATAGTTTTGTTAAAATACAGATATTGATCAACCAGAATATCACCAAACTACCAAAAAAGTATGTGGTGGTAGTAAGCCGGGTGTTGAAAAAATGTTAGAATTCGGTCGAGAATTATTCTTACTTAGTTTGCAATTACGACAAGAATTAGGAAGAAATGAAACAAATAAAAAAATGTTACAAGTATGTATGAAATATTATAATAATTATTGTATTTATTTTATTATTAATATTCTATCATTAATATAATATATGTTTTGTTTAAATAGGATGCGTTTAGTTTATTAGCATATTCTAATCCTTGGGATAGTCCTGTTGGTTGGCAACTGGAAGCGTCCCAAAGAGATAGTGTATGTGCAGCACTAAATTCCGCTATTTTAGGTAATTAGAGTTGTGTATATTAATACTGTACTTGAACAATTTTTGTATTTAAGTACTAGATATCACTTATAATATAAGTTGTCACCCATCACCGTCAAGGAACTGTTTAAAATAAGTTATTATAGACAATAATCATGAATAGTTATTCATTATAGACGATAGTCATTGATCATTATTCATTATAAATAAAAAGTATTAAAAAGTATTAAAAAGCAAAAATTAAAAAAAAAAATGTTTAATTATATGACATATTTTCTAAAAATTATATACATGTATACGTCATTGTATATGTACATATTTTGAAAATGTAAAAAAAAGTGGAAAAAAATTAAATACGGCTTGATAATAACCTATGTTGTATTGGAATTTTCACAAATTGTTCTGTAAATATACTGCATTATTCCAGTATTGAGTTGTAATAACCATTTAAATAGCCTCAATAAGTCAATTTTTCCAGAACGTTTGACGTCAAGTCGTTACTACTTACTACCAATATATCATTATAAACAATGTTGTTAAAGGTGATATCTACTGTATCTATAATAGTAAAATATAATTAATTTAATATTTTTAATACCTATTATTTAGTTGTATTTTCTTGTTTAAATTCTTAAATTTAATTTATAACTTTAGAATCGAGTAATTTACCACGGCGCCCACCCCTGGAAATGACTGTTGGTCATGCCTATGAACTAGTCAAGCTGATGGCAGCGTCTAGTATGGGAGCGTGTGCTTTCACCAATATTGACGAACTGCTCAAATGACCTTCGTGCAATGTGCGCGTCTCACTGCCACCATTCTGCAGGTAAATAAGATAACTAAATAAATTGTGTAACTTTAAATTGCAATTCATGAAATTATTATTTATACTTAACAGAGTTCAAAACGGTTGGCCGCCAAATTTGAACACAGTAACAATGGCAAAAGTACTTTAAGCGGCCACATCACCCACAAAAATATTTTGTACAAAAAAAAACATAAATTGACAATTACATTTTTCTGTATAAGCGTGTAAGTAGTATTTTTTCAGATAGAATTTTAAAATATTTACCGTTAACACAATGTAAATTAGCATTAAATTTAACAAATGAAATTTCAAACTTATCCGAAAGTTATTTTCACTCATAAAATTTTTTCTTGTTATTTAATTGTATGTATTATTTAAAAAAATATTGTATACTTAAAAAGTTTAAAAATTTTGTTAATCTCTTTTATTTTTGCGGACAAATATTTATAAAAATAACAAATTATGAAGGTCTGATTAACTTGTCAGTATATTATTTTATTGTCGGATCCAATTTATAATTTGTTGTACGTAAATGTTATTTGCGTATTTTATGATCTCTTCACATAATTTATGCAACATACTAAAATGATATTTTATTGTTGTAATGTGATTCTTGATTACCTTTTCTTGACAAATATGTTTTTTTTTTATTGAATCAAATGCGGTTTTATTTTTTATTAAATAAAAACTTTGAATCGCCAACACTAATGTATAAGATCATTTAAACATTGTACCATATTATTTAATTTATAGTTGTTAGTTTCATATGATTGTACTAACAAAATATAATTAGTTCATTTAAATATAGTTTTTTTTTTTGTCTGGAAATGTTTGTTTATTTTTTATAATATTATACATATTTAGTATGAATAATTATTTGTATGTTTTTGAAATTTGGTTGCCTAGCAACATTGTAAAAGTTATCAAAACAATAAGCTTCAGTCTTCACACCCATAAAATTCATGTTGGTGTGTTATGAAATGTTTAATATATTATAAAATTCATAAGTAAAATATAGTTTTGTTGTTGTGGTTCTTATTAAATTTTTATTAATTAATAAATACTGTTTGGTACTGTTAGGTACTATGGATAATGGATTAGTGTCTTATAAAAATACAGGTAATAAAATAATCAATTCATGATATGGACCTCAGTAATAAATAATGACCAACTCATTTGCTAGTAACGGGTGTAATAATATTATTTTCAGAACCAATGATGCAAATTTTCAACGTTCAAGAAAAGTCTGATTGGATTATTTATAATCGTTACATACAACGAGATTTGGAATTATGTAAATTATTAATTGACCAAGAGTTACGAAACACTAAGGATAATAACGAATTTGCATTTTATATATTGGTAATAATGAGGAATGTGGTTACATAGAATAGATATTTAATTTATAGATATATTATATAAACTGAATAATCAACAAGGGATCATTAAAATAAACATCTGTCAATTTTAATTATCAATATAAGTAATATATTATTTCTTATTACTATTGTATTGTATTTAACTCTGATTTACTTCAAAAAAATATTTAGTACATAATATATAATATGATATTATGTAGTAGTATATTAAAAATATAGATGATTTGTTTTAGGGATTAATTTATAGAGAAGAAGGTAAGATAAAAAATTCATATTGGTGTTTTGACAGATATTATGCTTTGAATCCATTGTGCGTCGAAGGGGTCAAACAGATTGCTCGTTCATGGTATGTTGATTAATTATTAATTATGAGTATTAAATCACTAATCAGTGATAAATTAATTATAATAGTACAGTTAAGTATTTTGAATAAATTAGAAAAAACAATTTATTCGTACCTACAGAACTTATTTTATTTCAATATCTAACAATTGAAAATTGATTATCTAATTTATAAAAAAAAAACTATTATAATAAGTCAATTGGTACCTACACTTCATAATGTAAAATTGTAAATGCTTTTGATTGATGACCTTACTATCAGCAGTAAAATATTAAAATTTCATTAATTTTCTGTGTATCAAATCATAGCGAAGATACTGTTGTCTGTACCGTGCTCATTGCCGACAAAGTTGTGAGATACTTTTATTACCTATTAACTATTAATAATCAAATCATAATGTTTTAACTTTTTAAATAATAGCTTTACGTACGCACCTACTACTTCATTAAACCTATACCTATATATTATAGATTCTGAGGAGCTATGAATTTATTGGTTTTGATGGATCATATAAGTAAAAAAGCGGGTAAGTGGATGTCGCTCTGTCGTACTCAATGTATAATGGATTGTATTAAACTTGAATTCAATGATATAATATCATTGCATAAGAAAAACGATTCTAAGCGGAGACGGTTTATCAGTCTGGAATTTTTAAATTTTTATTATTTATTATAGCCTTTAAGTTGAATATTACTAGCTGAATAACCCGGCGTTTCCCTTGAAAAATTGTGATTAATTAACTCCTTTTGGGTGTAATTCGCTCTGCATAGGTATGGAAGTAAAATCACATTATTTTTAGCCATCCCGCATGGCGTTGCCTGTGAGTTTCGCTTATGCTTATGCGAACAGTATATTATCAGATAGGCACTCTACCTGCGGTAGATTGCGGACACAGTGAGGAGGGAGATAAAATATAGCCTATATTAGCACAGCTTTGTAGTTGAAAAAAAATGTGTATACAGTGTACCTAAAATAGTACTGAAGTCATAGTTGATAATCCCGGATTTTTAGGAGTATTTAATATTCATATATTAATATTTTTGGGGGGGTTATTTTATTTATTTTCATGGACATAGGCATAGCATAATGTGCCGGTGCCAACTCGACGGACATGACAAACCGGCGTAATTGTACCCAGCTTTGTGAAATGATTCGAATATTATATAACATGCAACCAAAGGCAACCATTTATAAACAAAAAAAAGTTTCGATTTCCACCGTTAATTTTAAGATCCCTGTTTTACCACCTCTTTAAAAAGCGAATATTAGAAACTTCTTACTCATTGCGTATCTAGATCATTAGAGGAAACCACTAAGTATTCCGTCTAATATCTAATATTATAATTGTAAATATTTATGATGTTTCGCGTGTCCGAACTGCTGGTAGTGCGGAGTGCAAATGAAAATATGAAATGAACGTATTTAATATATAGGCACCGTGGCAAGGCAATGGAGAGATAATAACTAATAAATAGAATTTGTATGTGTATTGGTTTATGTTATCGGTGTGCATTTTATCGTTCATTATAATAAAATAGGAGTATTGGTGTACGCGCGATGCATGAGATTATTTTTATCTTAGATCATATACAATGGATGGAGCTATGTGTGTATTTCTCGTATACCGAGCTGTGTCCAACATAACCTCTCACTACCCATTTAATTTCAAGGTACAACGAGTTATTGCGCATGCGTTGCGCCTGTGCCGCTTTACATTCCATTCTCACCACCTATTTGATTTCAAGGTACAACGAGTTATTACGCATGCGTTTCGCCAAAAATCACTATAAAATAACTAATAAATGGGTGGTTATGTTGGACACTGCAAGTGATTAAAGTAGCTCCCTCCATTGTATATGATCTAAAATTTTTATCGATAAACGTCTCGAAACAATTATTCTTATCTACACGACGACGACGAACAAAAAGGATAGGTAGCTGGAAACCCGTGGGCCGCCGTGCCACACAATACGTATTGGCGGTGAATAATTATAATTGTTAATATCTCCACTAAAACGCAGTATTTTTGAAAATCCTTTCTAACTGCGCGGTGAAAATATGAGAAGAACCTCTATTCCAAATTTCAAGTCTGTACGTTGCGTAGTTTTTGAGATACAGCCATTGGCGCAACTAGGTGGGTGCACAGGGGACTTGTGCACCCCCAAAATATAAAAGACTTAATCTATTATATTTTGAAGTAAAAATTATCAATAAATACAAAAATGTTGTACCATACTGTATATTGAGGAATATAGTAAGTGGATACTTCACTATTATGTTCTAAAATTACCAGTTATAACAGTATAACGTAATATTATGAAATAACCTTTAGCTTAGGTAGGTATTTGATGTTGTATAGAACAGGTCACACTTATTTGTGTAACAATGATCATACCTAATAATATTTTCTTATAATCAACAAAATAAAGTAGAAAACCAGATAACGATATTTCTCTTTATCTTTGCCAATATAAAAGACTGCCCATGTTTCATGAATGTGGGCGCGTTCATATTGATTACTTGTTTATAATTTGTTATAATTTATAAAACAAGCGGAAGCGCGTAAAATGGCCAACAATATTTCAGTTAAAAATAAGTAAAAATTATTTCAGTTTGTGTTGTTAAAAAAACTGTCGTGGTGTTATTCTATGAAAATTAAATATATCAATGTTTATATAATTTTTTATAATATTAAACAAATAATAAGACCTATAGAACCTATATTATTTTTAAAAAAAGAAGAAAACACAAGAAATTGACAATCAAGATTTTCCAGCTTTAAATATAACTTTATTTCAAACCAATATTTTAAATTTTTTTCCATATATAAATTAATATTTTTATTTTTTAATATTGAAAATTCAAATTTCAAATTTAATTTAAATTTTTTGGAAAAATTCAAAATAGCTAATTTTTAAATCTGATTATAAGAATAATTTTAATGGTTAAAACATTTATCTAAGTCAAGTAGATAATTTTTAGAGTATTTTAAGATATCAATATTTTTTTGAGTAAATTAATTTAGAATGTAATAACTTTTTTTCAAAATATTTTTTCACAATTTTTGTCATACGTTTAAATAGCGTATTTTTTTTTTTTATAGAGGTGGGTCTGGGGGTCTGGGAATTCTTTATAATGTGTGCACCCTCAAAAATATAAGGCTAGTTGCGCCTATGGATACAGCGATCAGTGAGTGAGTGGTATTTGGATTTTATATGACGTATGGATAATTTTTTATTCTTTGCTACGGTGATAAACAAATCATTAGAAATTAAAATCCCATTTTAAGCGGTTTTTTGTAATTTGTCAGTAGTTTTTCCCGTGGCATTAAATAACTAATGAGAAAATCGAAAAATTACCATCTAAAGTACCATCTTGATCCAATTTGTTAAAAGATAAGGTGCTATAATATGTTGCAATTAAAGCACTTCTTCTGGTAGAAATTTTGTATACAGGATATAAAAAAAAAAAATAAATAAACACCATTGTAAAACCACAATTAGCTTCCTCACTCCGCTCAGAATCTAAAATTATAATAATATTCAGGGAAAACAAAATAAAAATTATAGGAAACTGCAATATTTACACAAAACCCGTTTTTGATGGTCTATTATATTTTTCGTTTTAATTTAAATTTTAAATATAAATAACTGTACTACTCTAAAGACTTGACATTTTCACCAAATATTCATATTTGGTTAATATTAAATATTAAATATTAATTAATATTCATTAAGTTCTGATTTATTTATTTATTTATTTATATGCATTTGTATCTTTTAGTTATTTCTCAATTTATGTTTGATAAAATGTTTGCTTGTGAGTAAAGAAGATTTAAATAAGATTCCTCATAAATAGTTATATCCCAATTTAAAAAAAATCGAAAATAGGATACATTTTTTTGTTACACCTCCGCATATAGAAAAAAGTAAGAACTTTGACTCTGAAGGACAAGTAAACAGCAGATTATCCTGAACCTCTGGATTCTAAATTATATTCCTGTGGTTAGATCGTTAGAAAACTAAGATGAAGAAGATTAGAAAATGGAATTTTAAAAGGGAAAGAATTGGCAAGGAACTTTATGGAAAATACTTAATTTAACATAGACACAAGGACATTTTAAGTACCTACGTATCAACTTCGGCCACCATAAAGAGTCACATATTACTACCCCTATTAAATACCAACCTATTGATTTGTTCATGATATTTTAGTTTACTTTTGGGAAGGAATGATGAAGCCCAAAAAATGTACTTGGAAGCAGAAAGAATGTGTAGGGAACCAGATACTAAAGTATATTACAACCTTGGTAAATATAATGCTAACATTGTAAATAATATCTATATTAGGTAATACCATCGATTATAATTACTAACTAGTATTTATAAACAATGGTAATACTATTAACGTTCTTCAATTTTATTTTCTGAACTTAAGAGGGGTGGACTGGGAATAAAAATAATTGGCCCAGGGTAAACAGAAAATTTTCCAATTTTGGGCCAATAATAAAATATTTGTAAGTTATCGGGCAAAATGTATTCAAGCAGCCCAAATTTTCGCCAGGCCCAGTCGGGGATCGCCCATCCGTCACCCTAGTCAGTCCGCCCCTGGACCTTAATATTGGTTCCACAATGTTTTACATATTACAACATTCAACAGGTTTGTGTTACTTGAACTTGGGAGAATTGGACAAATCTAAAGAATATTTTCATCGCACTATTCAACTTAGCCGAAATCAAGATGCTTATGAAAAATTAGCTTCAATATTCGCCATAGAAAATAACTTTAAAAATGCAACCAGTATATTAATTACGGCTTCAAAGTTAGTTATTTTGAAATATTACGAAATATACAATAATCCATGTTCATTTTAATTCGACGAACAAGAACAAAATTTCATACATATGAACTTTTAACCTAAATGAATGTAGTTTTGTTCAAGTTCTAACTTCTATAACTAGGGACTATCTGACTATATTATTATATAAAGGTTACCTACTAAAGCATACAGCGTTTTAGTTTGTATATTTATAACTGTCACTACACACTTGTCGGTATTGCTTTACTAGAGAGCTGGGCCCCCACAAAGGGGTGGCTGTTCGACCTAAAGTATTGGGGCCTGGGTATTTTGAGGGCCTGTTGAAATGAATTCATAATTTTTTAAATTTTGATAGGGTTAATTATTTTTTAGTATATAATATTTTATGGTATAAATGTATATTAAATAAAAATCATGTATGGGACACTCGTGTCGCTTGTATTATAGTTGGTTGTATTTTGTTGGAAGATTTGTATGGGCCCGCTATAACATCTATTACTGGCCATAGGCGGAAATCCTTGATGTACTTTTGGAGGGTCTAAGCCCCTGTAAGCTCCCCCCCCCCACGAACTCCACCTATGAAAAGTAACGTAAAACGTTGGTTTATCACTGTACCTATAAAAATATAAATTACCTATTATAAAAAAATAATTTATGCAATTTAAATGTATGTGAAAATGTAACTATAATAATAATAACTTAGAAAAGACATACTGCAGGTATTGGTCACTCGCCTTATTTCTTCGCTCATCTTGGCACGAGATAAATAGTGTTCAAGTGTTGTATGCTGTACCAGTGTACCACGTCACTACCATATTATATATCACAATAGTGATTTGAAACTATTCTGATCTTAAATTCAGCTTCTATAAATTCTTTAATTTAATTTATTACTTTTTAGTATTTAAGAAATTATTGAGAAAATTTAATTAATATAGGTCCATGTAAATGGAAAAAATTTACCCATTAGAAAGTACCTATGTACAATAATTTGTAGTAAAACTTTTTGAATGCCTACCTACTCCTATACTAAAATTAAAGTGTCCATATACATAGGCGGAAATCCATTGAAATTTCTGAGGTGGCTAAATTAACTAAAAAAAAAATCTTATTCAAATAATATGATAGAAATTGAAACATAAACCTCATTGCGTCGCATATTTTATTCAATTGAATCATAACACATTTTACCAAACTGTAAGTACAAATAAATACAACAACAAAAGACCGTTAAAAGAGTATAATTTATTTAAACTATTGTAACACAGTATTGTTCTATTTTTTTATTTGTTGCAAATTTGTTAATTACGCAGTTATTGTCAGTATGTTTTACAATATCCTTTTCAATATTAAATATTTTTTTTATAATAATATAATGTAGGTACTATACAAATGTATACGTGGCCGGGTCAATCGAAAATAGTGCATTCGGCAAAATCAAATTTTGCCACTCCTAACAATATAATATTATAAGCGTTTTGAAAATTCCGCCCACTTACTAAAGTGCCCTAAGCGTGGGCCTATCTCGCCTACCGCTTGACCCGGGCCTGAATGTATATCATATATTTTCACGTGAAACACGACATAACTTTGGGGAGCAAAGTCCTCCCAAGCCCCTCCCCATTTTCGCCTATGTTCATATATGATATATTATAGCTATAGGTAGGTATAGAAATAGATTAATAAAACATAAAAGGATAGTCGATAGAAATGTTAGACAAGATAGTCGATTCATAATTCATAATTATAATTTTAATTAAAACATCGTTGGTCAATAATTCCGTAGTTAAGTTAAGAAAGTTTTAAATTTTAATTACGAATGAAGTTAGTTCATACTTTCGTAGGTATTTATAATTTAAATAGCCCCGTCGCGTCCATAACTAGGTACATTAATAATTATTTTATATATATCAGAAAAACCTGAAAAACATAATACCAATTTTCTCTTAATCTTTTTGAATGATATAACAGTAATATTGTTAGGTATACAAAATTGCGTATGTTACATATTTTATCGAATTTTAGGTAGGTAGGTACTTTAAGTCAATTTGGAAACCATTAATTTAAATTTATGTATTCACGAAAAGGTTGTTTCCATTCAGCACGAATATATCTGTAGACTTGGGTCTGTTATACATGAAACAACGTGATTATGATCAAGCCTTTAATGTACTCGGAAATACACTATGTCAGGATCCCGAAAATCCTAAAGCGCTCCTTACATTAGCAGCTGAAATGCAGGTATTCCTACTTAACTCTCGGCTAAGTTAAATTTTCTTGTTCGCTTATAAATGAATAATTTTGTCAACAGAGAAACTGTGGATACGACGAAGCATTGGCAAAGTACACTAAAGTTGTTACTGACTTATCTGAATGCTCTGAAACGTGGAATAACATCGGAATGTGTTTCTTTGGAAAAAACAAATACGTTGCGGTAATTAAAAATTTAAATTATTTTTCATGTGTAAAAAATATGTACATTTATTTAGAAAACTAGAAATAGGTATACCTACCAAATATCATACCAATTATTAGTTTTGTTATTGACTTATAATAATTTTATGTTTATAACTTTTAAAGAAACTATTGATTTTAATATTAACTAAATAAGTTGAAGTAAAACAATTTAATATACCTAGTATAACATTAGCTATTATTTATTGCACGCTCTAAAAGTCTAAATTATAATAAAGTATAAACTATAAACATCTATAAGATTTAGGATATTTTATTTTAATATTAATTCAGATAAAACAATAAAACAATACCTACCTCTACCTAGATATAGGCATCTAAAAATATGAATTAATATCAATAAATGTGTTTTATTTTTTTATGAATACATCAGCATCGACAAGGCCATTAGGGTATTAACACTACCTACATAATATTATTAAACATGAATTTTTATAACTATGTAATGATCTTAAATTTTCCTTACTTACCTACTGTATTTTCTTCATTTTTCAGGCTATAAGTTGCTTGAAACGTGCTATTTATTTGCACCCATTTAATTGGATCGCCTTACACAACTTGGGCCTTGTACATCTATATACCAGACAATACGTATCAGCATTTGTATTCCTCTCAACTTCAGCGAAATTAAACCCAAATCATGCTGGTACTTTTATGCTTATTGGGTGTAAGTCAATCGAAAATTAAAAGAAACAGTATTATTTTTTATTTAGATCTAGCGAAATATTATAATAATTGCTACCTAGCTTTGGGTCTATTTCCATAAATTATAATTTATCATTTAGGAAGGTATTATACTGTCTATACCAGTGGTTTTCAAAGTGGGTGCCGCAATCAAGCACACATTTCTAATGATGTATATAACTATAATCTATAACAATTTTGTTCATCTAATTATTTAGTGCAAAAAAAAAGGTCAGTAGATATGTCGTGAACATTTTTTGAAGAGCACGGTGTGCCGTGTTTAATAAAAGTTTGAAAATCACTGGTCTGTACTTATACAAGGAGTTCAAAAAAATTGGGACGCTCTAATTACTATTTATATATTTTTATACTTAGATACATATAACACTGCTATTATAATATAATATAAGGTATAATAGTATCTGTATATTTAATATATTATATGACATATACAGATACCAAAGACGGCGATCCTGTAAAATTAAGTTGGGCTCAAATATCTTGTAGCAAACAGATCCTTACATCCCTATCGGTTCTATAAAACTAACTGTTACATGTATATAACACAAACCTATTTTATCGTCTATATAGAATGCGTAGTAATAAGTGTAGGTAAGCAGTTTTACTGCCACCCAAACGGGGCAGTGATAAGTGATGACAGACACAAAAATAAAAATAAAAAAATATAAAAAGCACACTTCATTGTAAAATCAATATACATATGCATCGCTCCACTCAGGTTATCCTTATACTCACACAATTATGTAATACACAATTATGTAATCTGTACTGAAGTACGATATTGCTTATTTTCTAATTTGTATGGGGACTCAATAACTTCAAATAATTTATTTTGGGAGGGACTAAGCACCCTCTCCCCCTAACCCCTTCCTATCTGCGACTTTGACGCAGGCTCAATATTACCGTTAGACGGTATAAAGGTACAACAGCTGATTCGGTACTGTTCGTTGATTTCATATGATGCTGCTCCCCAAAATCGACAGTTATTAATTTATTGTCAGAGTGCCAATATACCATAAGTCGCGCTCAGTTTGTTGCAGACCCCTATGTTTAACGGACCACGACGACGCTTGTTCTTCCGTACACTCGTGGTACCAGTTTGGCAGTTTCCTAATAATATTTCGGCTGTATGTAAACCGCGACAAAGTTACCTACCCCTTTCATAGCGTACATTAATCTACCTACCCACATACATTGTGTAAACGGATATTGTATAAAAACTGTGATACAACCTACAGTCCTAAAATAAGTACTTACCTATTATGTATAATACTGTACCTATATTCAATATTGGTATCAATACATTCACAATAAAATGTACTTATTTTGTTTTATTTTATTATTTTATCAGTGGCATTAAACCATATGAACGACACAAGGAATGCGGAAAAGGCTTATCGTAAATCCATAGAGTTAAATCCAGACAATCCAGAAGCGCTAATCAATTTGATAATTTTGGAAGTTAACCAAGGAAAAATTAAAGAAGCTGAAAAAAATTTCCACTCTTTTCAAGAAGCATGTCTATCGTGTAGTGCAATTGATAAAGAAGTAACGTTAATAATTCATAACATAAAATCTATTTACAATATTATCATTTACAATTTACCTATAATAATTATTGCGTTGCACTACCCAATCATAAACAATGTCGTATTTACTGTGGGTGATTATACTTAATGCCTTGATCGGGAAATGTATTTATATATATTCTTTCGGAACATTTTAATTATTTTTCATATCTATATTCCCCTCCCCCCGGTATATCCGCCACTGGGCAGATGATAATCGACTGAAAATTCAAAATAATATATTGATTCGGTTTAAAACTGCGAGTCAGCGGCGCCATTTGGGGTATCGCAAGGTATACATTGGCGGCCCTATTTTTCGCCGTATCATATTGGCCTGCCTTAATTTCATGCTGGCGCCAATGCCCAATTTATCAGTTAAATTGAATTAATTGAAATAATTAAGATAAAGATATTTTATAAATAAACGGATATACATAGATATACTTAGATATTAAAGATATAGAAAGAAAATGTATATTAATGAATAATGATATTATACTTTTAACAGTGTTATCACTTATAATATTAAATATTTTTCATCCCTAATAGTATGGTTAGAAATAACTCCAACATGGCTACATTTCAATTTTCATTGTTATAACTGTGGCCTGGTGGTAGAAAAATGTGGCCTGGTAAAAAATTTGGCAGCCCTATTTTAAAACTGAAATGGCACCCCTGCTGTGGTAGGTCCTAATTTTCTGCGAATTCAGTATAAATAATAACAGTCATCAGAAACAAAACAAATTAACGCAGGCATAACTCAATATCTCATACCTCAACAATTTTATCTTAACTTTTAAACTTGCAACGATTAACATTGAGATAAACAATAGCATTATAATATACCGATGACAGGTCCATTATATTCAAGCTCTAATATGACTTGAAACGATACCACAAAATAAGTATTCAAACGAATTTGAGTAAAATCCAAAAATGGCGGAAAAAATTTAAATGTCTCTAAATCTTTTAAAAAGCACAGCGCTCATCTTTAAGTTCTTATCTTTTTTCCAAAACTCCTTAAAATTTAAAACTTACTGGTAACAACATTCCTTGCGGTCACCACTCACTGACATTAATTAATTTTAGACAGAAATCTAACTTGGAATTCATGTACCTATCTCCGCCAAATTACAATAAATCTACCAGCAACCTGCAGATTCTAAAAATATTAAATTCATTGATAAACCGGCAAAACTTAACTAAGCTGGAGATTTTCGCTCATGCTATAATATAAGCTAATCCTACGCAAATGTGACGAAACTCACATTCACATAAACAAGTCCAAGTTCAAGTTTTTCAATTAATCGTCTTGAGGACAATATCAAATGCATTCCACGTGGTTTGTTCGTACAGTCAGTTACTTGAAGCACTTCCACCAAAACTACCATAGAAGTTACCAACAATATAACTAAAGAGTTTATCAATAAATTAATAAAAAAAATGTCAATTACTTCAATTCTGCAATTATTCTACCTATTAAATTGCCCACCTTCAGTTCGTATATATCATACTCAAATGCGGTATCCCGCGCGACCTTCTAATTTAGAAATTATAAAAAATAAATAGATAATAATCAACTGAAACAAAAACATTAATATAGTTATTTAGTAAGTACCTACTTTGATAGTAATAGTAACAGGGAGGTAATAATAAAATCTGTACATGACATGCATTGTGCAATAGATTTATTTTATACATGTATATCATCAGACACAATTATTCAAATAATTAATATTAATTATAATATAATAATGGAGCCTGCTCCGCCGGAATTAGGCAACGGCGTCCTGGACCGTCTTGTCGATGAAAATTGGTAAAAATAAGACCGTGGCCGTACTTATAGTCCACCATCCGATGGTGCGATAATACTGCGAAGCGGCTGAAACTAAAAGACTTATGAACGACATGATTAAATAATATTTTCCCCTCTAAATTTCGATTGCTTGTGCATACGAACTTGTAAAATGTTTTTTGATCGATCCTGCCACATTCAACATTCGGTCGGCATACGGTAACGTGGATAACGCGCCCCAAAATCGCTCGGAATATGTTTCCTCGACCTACCAGTAAACGCGAATTAATGTTTGGATCATTAATCATAATATTGATTAGGTAGGTATACTTTTCGGTTATCACGACTACCGACCATACTTAGTACGTATAGACCAGGGGTCGGCAATAGGCGGTCCGTGGGCCAAATCCGGCTCGCAGAGGGGAAGTAACTGAACCGCCAAAAATATTTTTTTTAACATTATTGGCTTCTGCACATAATAGATATTTGATTTATTTTTATGAAGTATTTAAAATGACGTTTTTAAAGAATAAATTAAACATTAATTGATCTCCATTCTCCATCTTGAAAACACTGCGTACCAATTATTCTCCAAGAGTAGGTACCAAATAATTTTAAAAAAATTGGCTAACATTAAACCTATTACGTCCTGTTATATTAAATAATTTGCTTTAAACAGCTTAAGCTGTATTTTTATCACACAAATAAATACATTATTAACTAGATGCTATTTAAGTTTTTTCTGGCCCTCAAAAATTTATCTGCACCGCCATACAATTTGATTGCCGACCCCTGGTATAGACTATGGCAGTGGCATACGCAGAATTTATTTATAGGGGGGAGGGGGGAGGTTACCATTTATATATATGTATATAAACAATGTTTATAAAACTGTATTCTTCTTATATTTAAATTTAAGGTCAAAATTAAATTTTAAAAAATGTATATTTTATGGTCTAACAAATTAAAAACAGTTTACAACTTAATATTGATTCATCTTGATTATTAATCAAGTACAGCGTCGTTAATACCCAATATTTACGATAAGATCCGTCCCTTATTTTTGAATAAACTAACCCGTTAATCTGAAATTTAAAACTACGTTTTCCACTAGTAGGAAATTAATAAGATTTATCTGGGTACTATAGAACTTTAAACATAAATAAATTATATTCGCCTAACATATTAGTTTGTTTAAAATAATTAGCAATATCATTATCATTCAAACTTAGTTTACTAACCGGGCTTTCTTCTTTATTTTGTTCAACGGGTGTTACATAAACTGAAGTACTAGATTCGTCTTCGTATTCAAACGTTTCCTTTTTTTTTTTTAAATAAAATTTGTTAGAGTAATGTTTTTAATTTTCTTTTCCTATCATCACTCATATCAAATAAAAATTAATTTCGTTTAAAATAATAAATAATTATATAAATGCAAAAATTTTGAAAACAGAACGTCGCAGAACGAGAGTTAAAATATAATAAAATTGGTAACGATTCACGTTGATTAGTCAAATCATCGATCGGTTATTTGTACATTAGGTATATATAAATTTTTATGTCAAATCGTATTATCGCAATAATCGTATAATTGTAGATAGCAACGATATTACGATTACGTACCTATTATACACACATATGTTGATTATTAATAGTAATTATCACCTTTATTAAATGTAATATTCCATAAAAGAGTTCATTATACATGTTTTACTTATGGGGGGGGTTAAACCCCTAAACGCCCCCGTCGGTACGCCACAGGACCTATAGAGTATAGACCCGACGGGGCCACTCGCTCGCTGTGCACGCTCGGACAATTTAAATCAAAAACATCCCTCAACTTGATATGTAAAACCACCTTGGCCCTTGGGTAGTTATCAAGGTAAGATTAAGTTAAGTTAGGTTGCTTTGAGGGGCGGCCCCCTTTTCGGCCAAAACTTAACGTTCCTTTTTCGACTACTTTCTCTTTTCGGCCAGCACCTACAGTTTTCTTTAAAGTTTACAATTATAACAACTGAACTTAATAATTTATCCAAAAATGTGATTTTTTTAAACATTATTACCTTCAACTGTAAAAAAACTGAAACAATAAAACAATTGGCAATAACAGTTATAACATATTATTATTAAAACTGATTATATTATATTAGTATTTATAATCAATGTTATTACTTACATTAATCGAATAAAAATTAATATAGTCATATAATACATGTAGGTAATAAGAAGGTATATAATAATAATTATAATAGTAAAATATAACCAACTATGAACGAATTTAAACTTACATTGAAGAGTAAAGGTGAATAATAAAAATAGTATAATTTTTCAAACAAAAATTAATTGTTAGCTTATTTGACTATAAGCTAATATATGTTAAACTATTTTATAGCCAATTGTTTTATTTTATTATTTTGTCACTCAGTTGTAGATAAGAATGTTTATCAAAAAATCACATTTTTGGATACAACCATATTTAATTAAATATAAAAATTGTTAAGTTCAGTTGCTATAATTGTAAAAGGAACACTATGTTTTGGCCGAAAACGGTGAAGCCCGCTTTGAGACCTACTAAAAGTGCTTTTACATCATAATCGAGAGATGTCGTTGATAACCGAAAAGTGCCATCAGGAATATTAAATAATGAATAAAAATGAACCCGATCAATCTAGGTATATACTGCAAAAGTGGAGATCGCTCGAAAAAATGTGGGATTTATATCATCATGCATGTAATAATAAATTGGTACCTACGCCTTTACAATTAATATTATGATCAATTTTATAGACATGAGCAGACTGACCAGGGTGCAGACGATGTGGAAATTGAGATTCCCAACCCCGCTGTGTCGCGGCACAAAAGTGTGCCGTATATTAGTTATCATTTTATGTATGCTAACTAACTGTTAATATACTTAACTTAAGGGGCCTCGCTACCATCATTATTTAAGGGGAAACATTTAGGCAATTTCTAATCTTGTCATAGCCGCCCAGGATCTATGTGTTAGTTGTAAATGATTATTAGTGAGTGAAATTAAATGCGAGTACTCTCTCTTGTACGCGCATAGACATGTCAATACTCGATAACTAGAGCGCGGATTTGTATGCATTTGCATATTTATTCTGGTTGATCGTATGATATGCTAAGTGAGCACATAATTTGTTTCATGACATGACGATTTAAAAAATGAAACTTTTTAGCGCATATTTTTGCATATTTTGACATTTTTCTATTTTAAGGGCTTATTTCACAATTTTAATAGCATATTTCATCTTTTAGTGCATATTTCGATGTTTTTTTAGATATTTTAAAAATATAGTATTATAATATAAGAAAAAAATATCATATTTGTATAGTTTCGATTAATATCAAAATAAATTAATAGGTATACTTGTAGGTATAAACGGTTTTCTCAAATATGACCTTAGATCAATAATCGGGGCAATAAAATACATAATAAGATAAAGATTTTAAAGACTAAAATTTATTTTAGAATACATTGTTGATATAAATTGATTCCTATTTTTTTCTTATGAATTAAAACTACCTACAAAAAAGTAGATAAATATTTATAGTAGGGTTCGATAATTTTTTGCTAATTTTATTATGCATATTTTTATTTTTTTGTGCATATTTTAACATTTTAGTGCATATATTTATGCATATTTAGGATTTTTTAGTGCATATTTGGTTGGTTTTTAATGCATATAAATCCGCGCTCTATCGATAACCATATAAATTTCACTACACGAATTTTACAAAAACATACATTTGTTTTGACAAAATTAAAGTTAGTTAACGTTGTCTGATTTTGATTCTGAAAAAACATTTGAATTCAGCAGAAAAATGTCTATAGATCGCACGAAACATTTTCCGTTTTTAGTGTTAATTTTTTTTAAATTATAGTTCGAAAAAGTTCATATTTTCAAGTTTTCAATTACAGTTCACAATAATATAAAATTTGGTTTTTACAAAGTGTTTCGTAGGATCTATAGACAATTTTCTGGCGAGTTCAAATTTTTTTTCAAAATCAAAATCAGACAGTGTTAACTAACTTTAATTTTGTCAATACTTTAGGTATTTTCAGCTAAAATTGACGGCAGTAGCGAGGCTCCTTAAGTATATCATAAATTAAATTTACATTAATTTTGAGATTTTGGTTATTGGAATTTATTGTTATTGTCCATAAAAACATAACCTTGCAGTAAATTGTAATAAATAATGTATAATTATTAATTATTATACAATTAACTGAATAAGATAATACAACAAATGTGTAGCCATTAAAATTAAAATTTCTGAAATACCTGTATAATATTCTTTTTTATCTTGTATTTTTATTACTTAATATGTTTATTGCAATTGAAACGTTGCCGTAAAATTCTATAAAAGGACCTACAAAAAAGTAGAGAATCCACTACGACTACGCTGTAGTAATGTAGTAGTGTAGTGTATAATAGGTAGTATTCATAGTATTCTTACGAAATTTGAATGAATTTGTCTTACGTGAAATTATTGATTAATAGGCATATACCTATGGTTATTTCGTATTTGAAAAAAACTAATTGCCAAATCATTATACCCATACCTATAATAAAATAAAATTAAGTAATTGGGATCAATATTTTTTGGTGGTGGTGGTGGCGGGAGGGGGAGAGAAGGCCATAATATATTTTTTGTAACCCTTGGATCCACCAATGAGTGTAGGTACTTACAAACTCTTCGAAGGGACAGTCAGTCATCAGATCATCAAACTCGAACATTATACGTTTGAATTTTGAAATTCTAAAATTTAATTCGTTTGAACTGATCAAAATTACTGTGAATATGTATTTTGTTGTTTCTATAAACATTGGAATAGTCTAAAGTATAAACAAATAAATTGTTTGGTAACGGCGTAATACATATGATAAGTTATGACGTGTATAATATAACATTTATTAGCTACCTACCTACTGTATGAATACATGATTATAATATATGTATATTATATAGATTATAGGTGAACATGGAATTGTAATTATTTAATCAACCAATAATTTGGTATAGGTAAAGGGGGAGGGGGAAAGTCATAATTTTCAGGAAACTTTCGATACTATAATAAGATTTTTTTTGTAATTTTGTGTTTAACAGTATCCATTTTTTGAGAAATACAGCTTAAGGGGGGGGACGTGGGCCCTAGGCCTCTCCCCTTGAGCCGACCTGCAGATAGGTAGTGTTTATATTTTGTTTCCTGTTTAGTAAAATCCTAGAAAGCTGGTTACTCAGGTCAAAACGGTAAAAAAACTGGGTTTTACTAATTTGCGGAATCTTAATTTATTGTACGTTTATCAACACTCAACATGTGTATCAATAAGTATCTAGATTCCAGAAAATGTACATCATGACATACTTTTATTAGTTTTATGTAAACTGTATATGGTGAATCGGTGGGAGGGGTGTGCCAGATATAAATAGGAATAATATTGTATTCAAAATTAGAGCTCGTCTTAATATCAAACTGCAAAGATGGCGTGGGTAGTATAACTTAGTCGTATAACATAAAGCCACACACGAGTACACGACACACCTCTAAAAGTAAGTACTTAAAGTCAAATCAAATTCTCAGGCTATGCAACTCTGTTTTTAAAGGTAACTGTTAAAGTTATGTTTGTGTGATAGTGATTAAGTAAAAAGTAATTCACTTCATCTATATCTGCAATACCGGATTAAAAAGTCGTTACGAATGAAGACCTGCAGCAGGGCTTTAAGTGGAACAGATCAAAGGGTAATGTGATATTGAACGTTCTATGCGTATAAATTATAAGGTCTTAAATTTAATAGGTATTAGGTATTTAGGTATATAGTTATTATGTTTTTAACATTTTTAATTTTGTTACATTTTTGTCGCAACCAATGGTGTAGGGACTGTGGGAAGGACTACCTTACGTGTATCGTGTTCATTAGTTCTTCTTGTCTTTAAAATAAGTATACATTAGATTATTATTTATATTTTATTAAAATGTATAGGTGGTAGGTACCCCTCTTGCTCCATATCGCAAATATTATAAATTTAATTTCCATATTAAATTTTTGTTTTTGGCACCAACATTTTTGATCCAAACTGTAACACCCATTTTTCTGAATTTCAACTGCGTATAATAATTATATAACAAAATACTCAATCTTAAGTAGGTAACATAAAGAAATAGAAATATTAATTATATTTTCTTTAGGTGTTACCTTACACAAATTAATTTTCTTAACGCTTACGCATAAAATATAGTGAAAAATGCATAAATTAAAAAGTGTTTGAGTTAGGTTCCATACTTACATAGGTATTATAGGTACCTAATATGGAATAGTTAGAAGGTAAAATAAAGTATAGGTACCTTAATAGTTAAGTACATTAATATTTTTATCAAACTGAAAATTATTTAATAAAATAACTTAATAAGACTTAAATCATAACATTTCGAAAATAAATAATAATTCTTAACGGAGGAAATTATTTAATTCAACTATTTCAACTACAACGCTTGAGCGTACCGGCGTAAATTTTGAACAAAATTCTAAAGTTTTAAGAGGGCGCTTTTTAATCGCGGTCAGAAGTAAGGGAACTAAGTACAGACGGGAGATGGTTTTTAAATTTAAAAATGTTAAACACTGTTAATTGTTTGCCATTCTGGCTAAACATTGTTGTAAATTCCATCACGTTTGTTGCGTGCACCCGACTTACAAGAGAAGGTGACAGGATAGGTTGATGGTAGAGTTGATAATGAGCAACAAATTGTGGTTTGATGTATATTTTTATTGAAAAATTGTTAAAGACAAGTAAGTTATACTGACTAGCTATTCGAATTAACGACAATCACTGGTGTCTTAGAAAATAAGCGATTGCTCCTGTTGCTTGCTCTGCCATTTCTCCTTATGTCGTTCTCTTGCACTAGACGGTCGCAACGTAAGTTCTAACCCTCGGAGTCGTTGGAAAGGTGATCAGTCCTCCAACCGTGGTCCTAGATGGATTGCCTCCGTGAAAATCCGTGAAGTCGAAAAAATTTTTCCAAAAATTTCCAAAAAATAAAATTTTTGAAAATTTGAAGTTGAAAGTTTCCTCGACTGTGGACTTCCTGCTGGTATGGGTCCGTTTCCGACTGCGCCAAATGTGTTGCGTGCACCCGACTTACAAGAGAAGGTGACAGGATAGGTTGATGGTAGAGTTGATAATGAGCAACAAATTGTGGTTCGATGTATATTTTTATTGAAAAATTGTTAAAGACAAGTAAGTTATACTGACTAGCTATTCGAATTAACGACAATCACTGGTGTCTTAGAAAATAAGCGATTGCTCGAATATTCTCTAAGTCCGAAATAAGCCGTTAATGAAAATAAACTAAGTCCAAAAAGTAAAAGTGGTGATTTACCAGAAGCGAAGAGGTACAGGAGTGCGTACGTACGGTGGCTAGATCACGTCTGTCTCATGGGCCGTTCCCAGGGCTCTTATATAGTCTCATCCCTTCCCTTACTAGATCCCTGGCCGAGTGCGCCGTTTGGTTCACACAGTCCGTGGGGCCTTCCATAATTAGGTAGTTGACTATTTCGTGGCGTGGACATTGATCTATGGCTCAGGGTTGCAGATGTGCTTTTGGTCGATGCGGGGTATCGTTCTAATAGTGCGTTTACCCACGGTCGTGTTGTTGTCACCGTGCCAAGATCAAAGCAGTAAATGTGTTGCGTCGCGGAGGTCCTACAGATGTTCTCATCTGGCCGTTGGTTGATGCAGAGCTTATTGCTACTAATTAACAATGCCGCTCTCCCAGGGTCCCGTGTACTATGGTATCGTCATCCCAACTATCTATGTGTTGTCCTAGCACATTTGGTTATTCGTATATTCTACTATGTGTAGGGGCGGAGTAGAGGGGTCCCGTACGTAGCACGTTGAATAAATATTTAACTTTTAACTACTTCTATTAACATTTAACACTTGTAAGTAGGTACTAACTAGTATTATCAAAAATTAAGGAACCGATATTACCGATATGTTTCGTTAAAACTTAAAAATACATTTGGATTTACCTTACCAATTTCTACACAAGACGCAACATAACTAAATTAATTAAACGTACATATAGGTAGGTACGCGATATGTAGGTATATGATTTAGGTACTATAATATAGTATATATAGAAGGTATATAAAATAAATTGCCACAGTTTGTATAATGTATCTTATTGGTTGTGTTGCAGATTATAAAATGTAAAATTTTTTTTTGTCGCAGTTAACTTTTAGAAAAAGGTTAATTTTTCCGCAATTTACATACAGCCGTACAGGCCCAGTAGCCCCCTTGCGCTCCTCTAGTACTCCCTCACTTTAACCTCTGGTAAAGTCATAAATGGCGTCGTTAAATAATAAATATATTAATTCCTATGTATGTAGTAGGTATGTATATGTCAATTAGTCTCGTAATTACAACATGATTGTATATAACCATAATATAGGTATTATAATTTATCAGGAATCACCAATTAACAAATATTTTTGGAAGGCCAATCTAAGAAATCAGAAAGTTTTTGGGAGCTATAAAATTGTAATATACCTACCTACATGTTTATCAAAAAAATTAAACTGAAAACTTAATTTAATTTACAATATTTATAATATTTGTTTTAAAAAAAAAACATTTTCAAATATTTATATAGTGCAACTTCTGTGTACCTACGCAATGTACGTAGTGGTGCACTGGTAGGTTATGTACTTATGTTATGTAATTATAAAGAAGGTAAGGTAACTCCTTTAACCTAAATAAATTATGATACCTACCATGTGGGTGCCTCGATATTGACATTATTAAAGTATAATAATTATTATACTAACAAAACGGCTATAATCGAATAGACATTAAGAAAATAGGAAAATAGTACCTAAAGGCATGGGCTAGCGGTTTTTGCTGCCGCAGCTTTACCGGCGGCGATTTCTGTTATTTTGTACCTATAGTATAATAGATACCTAATATCAAGGCTGGGCATTAACGAGTTAAAAAGTTAATTTAATTTTAACTTTTTTACTTTTGGCTTTTCATTAACTTAACTGTTAACTTGCTGAATTTCTTTCTTAATTAACGAGTTAATTTTTCATTTTAAGAAGTTAAGTTAATTTATTTTGTTTTCATGTCAAAAAATATGTATCGTAAATTGTTTAAAGTTAAAAATTTATATCATTCGAATCTAACTTATATGAAAATACTGTATATGAAGTATTAAACACTATATCCTATAATTTAGTTTTGGGTTGGAAAAAATTAAGTACGGTAGCGTTGTATAAACAAATTAACTTTTTTTTAACTTAATAAAAAGTTAACAAAAAATGTGTATTAACTTTTAACTTAACTGAGTTAACCTATAGTTAAATTAACTTTTAACTTTTAACTTTTTGTTATTGGTGCATATTAACTTAATTTAACTGAGTTAAAAAAAATTATTAACTTGCCCAGCCTTGCCTAATATACCTATTGCACAGATATCTATACTAATATACAACACTGTACAGTACATGGTACACCTACAGTGTAGCTGTATGGTCTTAGTGTAGGTCCTACACTATAGATCATAGCAGGGGTTACCAATATTATTATTTTTAAGAGACCACATTACTATACATTAGGAATCTGGAAATTGGTCGCGGGCTATCGAAATTTACGAAGTTGGTAAAAACGAATGAACAAAAATGATAAATTACAATACTAGAACGTATTATCGGTTTTACTTTTTTTTTTATCTCGGGCCGGATAAAGTTTTTCCCCGAGCAGCTATTTGATGACCCCTGCGCTATAGGCACTATAGCACACCAAGATCTACTATAATATAGATATCTGTGCTAGTGTGCTATAATGTATTGCTATACCGTTATTGATTTCAGATTATCCAACTAGGAAAGCAAGTTTCGGACGCTCTTGACGGTCATCCGCGATTACTAGACGAAAAAGATGATGAAATGCCCGGACGTGATGAACCCTGCTACGAGGTGGTAGAATAACGTTCTTCTTCAAATATAATATATACTTGACACTTGTATACACTATACACTATACACGCAAACAATTTGGTTTCATTTAAAATTTCCGGAAATGTTTTTGACGAAAAAAACTGGGTTTTTTCCTGAAAAATTTAAAAATAATAATAAATAATTTAAAAAAATATATTATTGTATCCCGCATTTCCGCCAATGATGTTTTGTTCTTACGTATTTTCCTAACAATTATTAATTAATATTGTCATTACTCATTTGTCAATCGTGCGCTGTTTATAATATATTTGATCTACAACTTACAAGTAATATCAATTATATAACATTTAAAAATATAGGTGATTCATTTTCGGGGAAATACACTCTTCCACATAAAAACCAATTTGATATGTAACTACGTTTTTTTGAGTACAAATATTGAAATATCCGTTTTAATATTTTTAATAGTTTAATTTTAAATTTTAATACAATAATACATTGATATAACCGTATAGGTAAATGTGAAATGATAATGACAGGTTGCCTTATCTATTTTTCTAAATGGTTTTTTTTACATAGATTATTTTAATTTTTAAGTGTTAATACAATTTTTTAATTTTCCAAAAATTCTGTTTCTTTTTTTAATTTTCCGAAAACTTCGGTATTTTTCGGAAATGTATTATTTTAATATTCCAATTTTTCAACAGTTTTTTTCCGAAATTTTCCGGCATTTTGATCCCTAGTCAAAACTATGGATATCATAAATAATATTGAGCAAATAGGTATACCTAAGCCCAGGGTCGGCTTGGTGGCTGTCGCCCTATCGGCTATGTGCGAAATGTTTTTGAAAGGCATATTTAGTAGGTGTTACATTAGGGTCTCAAAGATAGCCGGAATTTAAGATTATCGATGAATCTGAATCATTAGATGAATACATGATCTACTTACTATGGATCCGATAATTAGTTTTTGCAACAGGTAGGGGGACGTTTCAATGTGCGGGGCCCTGTGCTATACTGCACATCTCTAACCAGTCTAACCACGTAACCGGTCCTGCATAAACCTAATAATTTCTTAAACGGCAAAAATCTTGATTTATAATGTTTTATGTTATGGATGGGTAAGTTATTTTATAGTTTTGCAAGTTTTTCTTTCAAGTGGTCCTCCAAGCAAACCGTAAGTCGAAATAGAATAGTTTAAAATTTGAGTATAGTAATAAACATTTTTATAATAATACTGTGATTATTTCTAAAACACTTGCCATAGTGGTTCTAAATATTTTGGCTAAAGTATAAATGCAACACACAAATTATTAAGTACATCAGTTTTTTATTAATACAGTAACATAATGTTAATTAAGTTTTTTCACAATTCATAATATATTAAATAAATAATAATTAGGTACTCTTAGGGTTATAAATTATAATACATACCAATTCCATACCTCCGATATCTGTAAACATTAGGATATCAACTAAAGACAAGAGAGAGATTATAGATGAATAGAGCATTATCAATAAATTGGACTGGGTATCACATTTAGTACATATTATTATGACTTATGTTTACATAGTACATAAATAAATTTAAAAATAATAATGAGTAGATATTAATATATTATATTATGCAATTTTATTAAACTATTAAAGTAATCGCATTTTGAGGTAGCCCCAAAATAAGTCTGTTCTCGAGAACATTAACAAAGTATAATACAATATATTTTAATAAAAATACAATTTTTACCGAATTGAGTAACTTAAATATAAACATAGCCCATAGGTATACCATATACATAATTATATTATTTGTGATGTAATAGCCTGTATCATAGTGATATTCAGTGACTAGCCCAAAATTCAATCCATACATTTTACTTCCACTATGCAGGGATGCAACTAAACATTTTTAAGGTTGTGTCATCGAGTACTTAAATTACAAATAACTAAACAAAACCAAACACTATTATAATATATTAGTACAATTACGGTCCCATGTTGTAAAACGATTAAACAAGACAAAAAATAGAAAATATATAGGGTGATGATCACATAATATAGGTATTGATCAATTACAGAAAGCAATTAATCAATGATATTAAATATATATATATTATTCAACACCCAATGGTTGCACTTCTAGCATTATATGTACACATTTTACAGTAATGTTAGTTTGTTTAATACGAGTAAGCAGAAACTATGTGTTTTATATTTTAATAATACAGCAGAGCATCAATTATCCAACAAAACTGATCAAAAAGAAGAAAAAACAGTTAAATAATTTAAAAATGTATCATTTTATGAAACATTAATTCAATGAAATTGTATGTAGTAAATAATAAAAATAAAATATAAATTTATAATTAAAATATTGTGAGTATATACAGGATGTATCTGGAAAATATGAAAATTTAAATGAGAAATTGTCAAATCTTCCAGATACGATACACACAATTATTAAATATTAATAAAATTACTTAATTCGATTATTTTAAATAAACCCCACCTTACTAAAAGTTTAGATTATTCTGTCACCATTATTCCCCTTAAATTGTTTGGTCAATCAAAACTCTACTGTATTATTATCCATAGACTTAAAGTATAATTTATTGAATACAAACATATACATGGTATTACATAAATAAATGATAGATTTTCCCCACAAATTCTTTAATATTACTATATTATTAAAGTTTATATTAGGTTTATTAATTAATGATATTTCACAACACTGTTTTCCGTAGTTTTTTTATAGTTAAAGGTTAAAAATTATGAAGTGAATGAAAACAAAATAAAATCACTAAAAAATTTACAAATTTTACTATTCCCAAACGCTAAACACCTAAACTCTCATATAATAATAGAATATCCAACTATGATTGATCAATAAAATAACATAGATACACGTTGTCCCTACACCATTTAATTTTAATGTTAATGTTACATAATAATATTGAAACTTCAATTTTTTTTTTAAAATTCAGGTCAACAGATAGAAAAAAAAGAAAATAGTAAGTACAGCATAATAATAAACAAAGTAAAAACAATTTAAAAAAAAAAACATGATTTCAACCTACAGGGTAGGTTACCCTACAGGTAATTAAGTTTGGTAAGTACTTATACAGAAACTTTATAATTCAATTTTACATTTAAGAAATAACGTATAATAATTAATTTAGATTCATACAAAATATTGCAACATGTTTGTTCTTGTTATTTTTAAAATGAGTCTATAAAATGGATAAAATTAAAAAAAAATAATAATAATAATTAAACATCTTAAAACTAGTTAGACAACAAAATAAAATACAAAAGTTTATAATTGTATATTGCACATACGAAACTGGCTGCCATAAATGGGAATAATTATAAAAATGGAATAATAGTAAACTACAATATCATAATAATAAATAAATAAATTTTAATTATTAGTATTAATGCACGAAAATAGTATGGCACCATTGTTTATTTTCATTGAGCTTGCAAGGAACGAAAGACGAACTAATGTTTATGTGCCGTGGGTGGATAGATTTTTTTCCTAAAATCGACAATATGAAGATGTGTTTCCAACAAAAAGTAATAATTTTAATAATAATAATATTAGTAACACATGAGAAAATACTTTTTTTGAGTAACAATATTAAATGAAATTTATTAAATAAATAAAATAAGTCATTGAGAAATATTGTCAATCGATAAATAAAACTCTATAATCCAGTGATAATAATAATACTAATAATAATACTAATAATAATAATAATAATAATAATAAAGGTAATATTTAAGAAAATATTAAAAAATTAAACAGAGGTTACCAGAGAACCAAGTTAGGACGGCAATTAATGTGTAATATAAACAACCGGATATTCAAAAACAGGACGGATATTGAAACCACGGTTATAAAGGGACTCAATATTTAATGTCAAGACTTAGTTAAATAAAAACTGTATAGAGGACGGTTTACACTTATTTTGATCAACTCTACCAACAACAGGTGAGAAATATCACAAATAAGGTTTTTTGTTTTGTTTTTTGTTTTCACACATGATAATACTAAAAATATAATTTCTCACCAGTCTCGGCGTTGAGGCTGACTATACCTTTTTGAGGTTTTTGATGGTGTTGAAGAGTTAGGTGTACCCATTGACCGTCGCACGTTTTTCATTTCTCGGTCCATTTCAATTTCCTCTAACCGTTGAGTGACCATCAATTTTTGTTGCACAGACAAACGCAACAGCTGATTAAGTGTCTTTTTCTCTTCTTCAGCAGCAACTAACTGTCGCTGTAAATCATCCATGTGAGTCACTTGTTCTTCACACCGTGCAGCAAACATAGCTCTCAAACCTGCAAACAATAAATTATTAAACTTACACCTATTGTAAAAAGAAAATAGCAAATATTGAATGTGAAATTATTCAAGTATTTACTTGAAAATGTAGCAGCATCTTCTTTTAGTGTACGCAGCTCATTACGTAACTTGGTCATGGTTTCAGTAACAACCATTTTCTCGTTATCGTATTTGGATTTCAAATTATTCAATGCTACCTCGGCAGTATTTTTGTTAGTCTTTAGAACCATGCGTAATGATGATATTTGTTCTCGCTTTGTTGCCAAGAGAGACTGTAATTTCATTACTTGTTCTCGGAGATCAGATAATTCATCATTATTGTCCAACATTAAACTTCTTTGGCCTACAAAAGGATAATTTTACATGTTAATGACTCAGTAACTGGTTATCAATTAATTATTAAACATTTTATCAATTACCATCATTATTATCTCGATTAACAGCTTTAGCATTATCTATTGATATGTTTACAGATTCTTTAAGCAATTTGATTTGATCAAGTACGTTTCTCAGACTTTTAGCTACAAATGAAGCTTCAGTTAGACTTTCTAATTCTTTTATGAAAACATCAGACTTGAGTCGCGTTCGTAATACATCCAGGCGGGGATCATTTTCTTCTGTTTCTTTTGCTGTTTTTACGACTATAATAAAAAATATTGCACATTATTTCATCTATCTGCATACACAAAATTAATAGTATACCAATAGTATTTAATGTTATAGATTTTCCATTCAACACAGACATTTGGAGAGCAAGTTGAGCCAATTCGTCAGTGATGACTACAAGGTCATTTTGTGCATTATCTAAAGAAGCACTAGCATCTGTAGCCAATTCTCCCAACAAGCGAACATTTGACTCAAGTTCCATTGTCTTTTGTTCTCTGTCTAATAACTAAAAATATAAATACCGATGAGTAAACAGATGCACGTAATAATATTAGGTTATTAAATATTAATTGAAAAATATACTTTATTTTTGAGCATGATTAATTCATCTTTTAACGATAAGGTTTCTTCAGATGAATTTAACTGTCGTTCAAGTTCTTCTAGATCACCGTGAAGCTGGTCAATCTCTTTAGATGCTAAACTGAACCATTGTTGATAATATTCCAAAGTTGCATTTGATTTTCCATCTTCAGTCTAATTATATGAATTAATAATAAAATAATCATCCAAGTGATTTAAGAGCTTATCTAAAAAATAAAACATACCTTATGGTCAGAATCTACTTTACTGGTTTGAGTACCAAGATGTTCCAAAGACCTTATGTGTGATCCAAGTTTATATATACGAGATGCTAAATTTTCCAAATCTGATTTGCATTTATCAGATGCTGATTGAGACTCTTTAAGATTCTGTGTTAACAAGCTCTTTTCGTTTTCCACTTGTTCTAACTGTTTTTCCAGTTTTTTCAATTCATTGAGATGTATTTCACTAAACAAATCATGTTTTCCACATTCTGGTAATTCCATAGTTGAGCCAATATCATTTTCAAGTTTACGTAACACAGGCAAATCATCTTCGTCATCGCTACCAACATTTTGGTCTCCGCCCATACCTTACAACAGTACATTTAGAGTATAAAAAAACAATATAAAATACAAACACTCGAAAAGTTGAAACGCTCGAGTACTTTGAAATATATTGTTAAATTAAATTTATTACAATTTTGTATGATCCAAAGAAATATTTAATATTTTAAAAATGTTTTAATACTATCAATTGAAATATTTGTAAATACATACATACCTCTTATGCTAAAAGCTAAGTTACTGAGATTGTAAACCGATTCATTGTTGATACGTTGATCAAGTTCTTTTTTCAACGCGTATTTAGCTTCACGTTCACCCTATAACGAATACAAGTTCAAATTGTTAATCCAAATAATATAATCATAATATTACATACCTACACATTCAAAATACATATCAAATTATTATCTTACTTGTAATGATTGCAGAGCTTCTTCCATTTGTTTTTCAGCAATTTTTTTCAACTTCGCTAGCTCATCAACTTGTAAGTACAACAGTTCAACATTTTCTTGCAGTCTACGTATTTCGTGTTTTGCCCCCTCAAATTCAACCTATTTATAAATTGTAATTTATTATTTTTGAAACCAATTAAAAAATGTCATATTATTAATCATGAAGTAATCATATATTGATATGGACCTGAGAAGATTTCAAATGAGCAATTTGTTTTTGTAAAGTTATATTTTCTTCCTCTAATTCTGAATAATCTGAAAGTAACCGAGTTTCACGGGATTTAACTTCACGTAGATCTGCGCGAAGTTGCTTAGAATCATGATTAGACTCATTACTCAACCTTGATAAGTCATTATTTTCTTGGATGGCTTGATCGCGTTCCATGCGAACACGTTCCAACTCTTGTCGTAACTATCATCAAATTTTAATAAATTGTATTAGGTAGTGATGTGATTCGTATCAATTATGATTCATAAACAATAATAACATTATTCTTTGGTACACTCACCGATTTAGTATCATTTTCAAGCTCTATGATTGTGGTATTTAGTGATGATTCTAAAGCTGCTGTTTCATACAACAGCGATTCTTCTTGTTCTATACCAGATTTGGTGGTTACTTTGTGAGAGGTTTGAAATTTTGTCAAAGCCTAAAATTAAATACAAATCAATAAATTATGTAAACTAAACATAAGGTAACAATAAAAGTTTGAAATAATTTTGTTATTTGGTTATCAGGTATATATACATGTATGAATAAGTATAAAAATAGAAGAACCAATAGAATATTATAATATTATATAGAACAGTATTAGGTATTAATGACGGGTAATTTTTATTTAAGATAGTTTTTGAGGTTTGGATAAGAGATCTAAGTCAAAGATATGTCATCATCAGATGTCTAACAATTTGTGCTACCTATAAAGAGGACACCAATGTAAAATACTATGTATACATCTTATATCATTATTCTATTTGTTAATAAAAAAAACATTTGAAAAATTTGAATACAAATTAGATACAAAAGTAAAAAATGGTTATCCTTGTTTTGTACAAGATGGCCTTCAAATATTATATGGATAAAAAGTGCCCAGAAATGTAGTTATGGTTTTTAAAGTAGATTAAATGGATATAAAATATTAGTTAACACCTATATAATGTATATTACCTCTTGAGTGATTTCTAATTCTTGTTTCACATTCTCATATAAATTCTCCAGTTCTTCATAACGTTTTGTTAATGATTGTTTTTCTTCCAATATACTTAGTCCATAAGTGGCCGACTGGACCTTTTCTGTATGAGCTTGGTCAAGCTCACGCGTAAGCCGATTTATCTCGTGCTGCAACTCGGCCACATCCATGTCTTTGGGGAGAAATAAAAATTAGTTATCTATAAGAATAAATCAGTTTCAATTTAATTAAGTACAAACACAACATACTTTTGTCCTCTTAACACTATTGCAAGGCCTTCAATCAGTGTTTCATAGTAGTTATATAATTTATATACCTACAAAATAGACCTTTTAGCATGTACCTAATAAATAAAGCAATAAGAACTTTAGTTTAGTAAAGCAAAACATGAATCAAGTTTAATAAGCTTTGACATTTTATACATCTAATTAAAGTACCTATTAAACTATAATAGTATAGTTATAACTTATGAGACAATGTTTTTTTAACATAATATCTATTATCACTATTATCAGTCGAAAACTCAGTTCATTCCAAACGTGGTTCAGGTAAAATGAAAATACCTAAGAGGTTATAAAAACTAAAAAGTTATCGTGGGTATTCAATCTCCGTGAACAGTCAGAACATTGAACCACTGTTACTGCAATATTAGAAATTACTAATGGTTAGTACATACCAAGATTTAAGAAGTAGATGACTTTTGAAGCCTTGTGTTAAAGTAAACAAGAGATAAATAGTATTACAATGCATTATAATTATGTAATGTACATTTATGTAAAAAAAAAAACAAAACTAATAATAATTTTTGTGTTTTAAATGACATAGAACACCATATTCCTGTTTACAACCCACCCCCCAAAACCTATTACAAATTGGTCACGACTATATAAGTATATTATTCAAAGCGTTCACATGGTGGTCAGAGAGCGATAGTTGACAGGTGACTAAAGTTACTCCTTACATGTGGGAACACACATTACAAACTTCACAAAAGGGCCAGAATCTTAAACAAAAAAAAACTATCCACATATTAGTTCATTAAAGAAGGCTTATTCATAGGGACAGGTCATCAATATTAAGGTCAATACAAAAAAATTGACTTGACATTCCTAAAAAAAAAATATTGAAGGAGGTGTGCCTGCACCTGCATTTTAGAAAAAACAAAAGAAAATTGAAATAAATTATATTGTGGGAATACGCATACCAAATCTTAAAACTAAAAGTCCGGAATCTTAAACAAAAAAACATTTAAAATATTTCGTTAATTATGATGGCTATTCCAAGGGCACCAGGTTATCAATATTCAAGTCCATACAAAAAATCAACTTGATACGCTAACAAAAAAAAAAAAAATTCATAGGGCACCAGGTTGTCAATGTTTTAAAAAAATGTATACAAATTTCAACACATAAAGATAAATCTAAAAAAAAATGAAAAGGGAAATTGGGCGCCCGCAGGCAATTGCATATTAAAAACGCAAAAAAAAAAATTTAAATAAATCATATGTGGGAAATACACATACAAATCTAAACTATAATGTCCAGAAGCATTGAACAAAAAAAAACTATTCAAACTATTTAGTTCATTAATGTGATTATTCATAGGGCACCAGGTTATCAATATTCAAGTCCATACAAAAATTCAACTGGCTAAGTAACAAAAAAAAAAAATTTGAGTAGGGTGCTGGCGCCCGCAGCAAATGCATTTTAGAAAACCAAAAAACAAATTTGGAAAATTTACTTTGAGAAATACAAATTACAAACTAAAAACACTCAAAAACTCTTCGACAGAAAAAAGAAAAAACTATCGAATAATTATAGGTAGTTTCTTAAAGAAGGAATTCACGGGCACCAGATTATCAACAATCAAGTGTACAAAAAAATTAAAACTAAAGTCACATTATTAAAAAAAAATTGAAGGAGGGTCTTGGCGACCCGCAGGCAAATGCCATTTTAGAACAACCAAAAGAAAAAATTTGAAAAAAATGAAATAGTAGGAAACACCCATTACAGAAGTACCCCACACAAAAATGCCCAAGAATCTTAAACAGAAAAAACTATTCAAAACAAAATTATTTAGTTTATAAAAAGATGAAATATTGTATGGCCACAATGTTATCCAATGCTCAAGTCTACACATCATGTAAACTCGAGTCACTGACACAAAAAAACAAAAAAAATTGAAAAAAGAGGGTGTTGGCGCCCGCAGGACAAATGCATTTTAGAAAACCAAAAAAACAAAATTTGGAAAAATTTTTACTTTAGGATAAACATTACAAACTAAAATACCCAAACTTTAGACAGAAAAAATATTCATATTAGTTTATAGGTAGTCATTAATGGTTGGATTATTCATAGGCTCCACGTTATCCAAGTTTAAAGTTTTCAGGCTAGAATAAAATCATAAAAACAATTGAAAGAGGGGTGTTGGCGCCGCAGGCAAAGCATTTAGGAAAACAAAAAAAATGAGAAAAAATTAAGTAGAACACACATTAAAAGTGTTCAAACTAAGAAGTCCATAATTTTAAATCGAAAAACTATTCAAAAAATTATAGGTAGTTTAATTAAGAAGGCTATTCATAGGGCCACCGGTTATTTAGTGTTCAAAAAATCAGCTTAGTTAATATCAGAAAAAAAAAAAAAATGAAGGGAGTTTTGTTGGCGACCGCAGGCAAATGCATTTTAGAAAACCAAAAAAAAAATTATAGAATCAATTTTACTTTAGGAATACACATTACAGAAGTAAACCACAAATATGTCAAGAATTTTAAACATAAAAAACTATTCAAAATGATAAAGCTTACTAATGAATTGATATACAGAGGGTTATCTATCAGAAAAGTTACTGTTGAAAAAAATAAAAATTCCAAGAACTTTTACGGTCTAAAAGGTGATGACGAACACAAAAAAAAAAATATCATGTTAAAATCAATTACATCATCGGGTATCAGATATCTAAATTCAACCGAGTGACATTACTAAAAAAAAGGGAAGGAGGGTATCGGCGCCCGCAGGAAATGCATTTTCGTAAAACCAAAAAAAAAATTAGGAAAAAATTTGGACTAAAATTAATTTAGGAATCAAATTACAAACTAAAATACTCAAACTCTTCGACAGAAAAACTATTCAGAATATAAAGGTATTTATTAAAGAAGGATTATTCATAGGGTATTAGTTATCAACGTTAAGTAGACACAAAAAATTGAACAAGAGTACTTACTAAAAAAAAAAAATTGAAAGGGGGTGTTGGCGCCCGCAGGCAAGTGCAGTTAAGAAAAAACAAAAAAAAAAAATTAGAAAGAAAAATTGAAATTGAGGAACACGCATTAAAGATTTCTAAAATAAGATGTCCATAATCTTTAACGGAAAAAAAAGTTAATAATATTTAGTTCATGAAAAGAAGGATTATCGTATGAGTAAGGTATCATTATTTAATAATTCGGCTAGATACAATATCATAAAAAATATTAGAAGGGAGGTGTGGCGCACGCAGGCAAATGCATTTTAGAAAAAACAAAAAAAAAATTTAAAAAAATTTAATATAAGAAAACACAGTTTTAAAGAGTTCAAAACTAAGTGTTCCATAAACTTTAATGAAAAAACTATTAAAAATGAATTAGCAGGGATTAGTTCCTTAGAAAGGATTATTCATAGCGGGTACCAGAGTATCAATTGTTCAAAAGTTTTCACAAAAATTCAACTAGAGCCACATAACTAAAAAAAAAAAAATGAAAGGGGGTGTTGGCGCACGCAGGACGAGTGCATTTTGAAATCAAAAAAAAAAATATGAGAGAAAATTATACTTTAGGAATTACACATGACACAAGTACAAACAAAAAAGCCCAGAATTTAAAAAACAGAAAAACCTATTCAAAAACATTTAGTGTATTAAAAGAAGAATTATTAATAGGGTACAGAATATTCATGGTCAAGTCTACAAAAAATTCAACTAGAGGTCACATAAAAACTAAAAAAAAAAAATTGAAAGGGAGGGTGGGCGCCCGCAGGCCAGTGCATTTAGGAAAACAAAAAACAAATTTAGAAAAAATTAAATAGTAGGGACAAACGTTAAAGAGTTCAAAACTGAGATGTCCATAATCTTAAACGGAAAAATGTTTTCATAATATTTAGTTCATTAAAGAAGGATTATTCCTATTAGTCAGGTTATCAATGTTTAATAATTCAAGTAGTGACAAAATCATAAAAAAAACTTAGAAGGGAGGTGTGGGCGCCCGCAGGCGGCAGTGCATTTAGAAAAAAAAAAAATTTTAGAAAAAATTAATAGTAGGTACACACTACTAAAAAAAAAAAAATTGAAAAAACGGGTGTTTGGCGCCCGCAGGCAAAGCATTTTTAAAACACAAAAAAAAAATTTAGAAAACATAAATAGTAGGTACACACTACTAAAAAAAAAAAAATTGAAATGGGATGTTGGCGCCCGCAGGCAAACGCATTTTAGAAAACAAAAAAAAAATATGTAGAAAAATTAAGTAGGAATACACATGACAAAGTTAAAACAAAAATGCTCAATAATTTTAAACAGAAAAACTATTCAAAATGATAATGCACTAAAGAACGATAATACAGAGGGTATCAGGTTATCAATGTATAAATAATCTCTACAAAAAATACAACAACAGTTAAAAAAATAAAAGTACGAATAATAAAATTGAAATGTTCAAAAAATGCAGAGCTAGAGTAAAATCTTAAAAAAAAATTGATGGTAGGATAAGCGCCCGCAGACAAATGCATGTTAGGGAAAACAAAAAAATATAGAAAAATTTAATAGTAAAACCACACATTAAATAGTTCAAACTAAAATATCCAAAATCATAAACAGTTTTTAATGATTTTAAATTAAGATATATATAAAAAATTCAAAAAAGTCAAATATATAAAAATTAAATTGAATGGCGAACGTGAGTGAGACAGCCTCTTTTCAAATTATATAGTATGTACACAGGCACTCAGTGTTACTCCTAGTTATAACCGGTTAATGTGAAATATATTTATACCCCTTCAATCTATTGGAATTCAAAGAATGAAAAAAAATTGTTTGAGAAACCTTGGTGAATAACACTAAATAAAAGAATACGCTGAAGCTAAATACAACAGTACCTATAACTAAATTCCAAAAATTAGGTATTGTTTTACATTATAATAATACGAACAGTTATTATGATCAGCGTGTATCACGTAATATATGTATTAGAAAATGTATAAAAATGAATGTATTATTAAGGATGTAAAAAAATGTGGGAAGGAAATCTTGAGAAACACAAAAACCATATTTTAAATTAAAACTATTGATTTCATACATTTTCTATTCCAAGAAACTCCGAGTATTGATAACATTATAAAATCCTAATAAAAAACAATATTTTTTTATATTTTATTAATTTGTGGCGGTAAAAACATCATTATTTAATGTTGGCTGTATTTAAGTTTTTAAAACTATACTGGATACAACTCTAGCTGACAGTCTTTAAGACCGTGTTTAAAAACTATGATAATTAGTAACGTCTAATTTCCTGTCCTTTCCTTACCTAACCGAACCAAATTAATAATATATTTAAAATTTTCTTTCCTTGTTAGTTTACAATAGGAATACCTTGAAGTAAAGTTAGTAGAAAAAGATCTTCGCAAAAGCTCACGACATGTCTCGCTAGTCGTCCATCAGCACATAGCTTCAACCAACCATAGGTTTACCTAAAGACCTCTTATGACTTATTAGGACACTTTGAATAAAAAGATCCTGAGTTGCAGGTGCCTAACTTAAGTGTTTGATTGTCAAGTGAACCTTTGATTTTGACACTTAATCCATGCTATGGATGAGCCCATCGATAATTAAAGATATGGATAGACCATATACATTTGAGGCCACGTTCCCGAGGGGAAGGGCAGTAGTTGAGGCATACTTAGGTATACTTTATTTGGCCTCAATGTTCCCCTCGAAGACCGCTGATAAGACCATTATGTCTATCCATAATCTTTATTATCTATGATGAGACATATCCAGCTCACTCTTGTAAACAAATTTGAAAGCACATAAAAAACGATCAACGAGTCTCTATATCAGCCATTATTCCTCCACAACACACACTTGGAGACAACACATGCACGTGAAAGGTTTTTTTAGAAACAATATTTTAAACAATTTTTTTGACTTCATGTTTTTTTTAAAAATACCAGGATAATGTCGAGCATGGGAGCAACTTTATAACGTATTCAATTAATTTTATTTTGGACTTATTGAAACTGCTATGGAGGACGGTCCTTTTTGGTCGTCCAGGTGTCCGCAAATATATCAATTCATAATATGAATCGCAGCATGTCCCCCCTTACTCTGATATTAAAAGCCCATCCCACTTCATATTCTCTATGCAAAAAGAAATTAAAAAATTATTGTAAAATCAATGCCACAGTCTCTCTATGGCATTAATATTGTGATTTCATTAATTTTCAGTCTTTTGTATAATTAGATTGGGAAGAAAACATAAGACAATATCATTACACAAGACTGTGACTACCACAATCATACTTTGATAAAGTATATGATATAAGTACCTTCTATATTTGAATTAAATCGTTTTTTTCTACGGTACATGTATTGGTGTGGACGGCAATGAACTACGGCCCTCTCGACCTACTGAGGCAACCTTGCGGCATTTCCTTTTAGGAAATTAATAAATCCTCAACATAACTTTTAATTCAAGAGTTTGTATCTAATACAATCATAATATAATATGAGATAGTACATTTCGTAATCTTTTTTATATGTTATGACGTTATGGACGACACTTGCACCACGGGCCCCTCGATATAGTAATGTGGCGACCCGGCACGTCTCTTTTAGATAAATGATTAAATACTTAATCAAGTTTTTTAAGTTACTAAACATTTATATTTTGTAGATAATGTGAAATTGAAGAGAGGACTGTGTGAATAACAAAATATGTGGTGTAAATGTACATTTGAACACGTGTTATAATGTATTCTATTGAACCATAGTTAATTTTTTATTATGTACTATAATAAACATTTGAACATTTGAACATTTTATACAATATACGTATAATATTTGCATTAGATTTCAGTATGATTTTTTTTAGTTTTTTTTTTTTGATTGTTACTACCTATTACAATAAAGATACTTTATTTTCATATTTTGAAGCAATATAGGTTTTGGAGTATTTAGATCTATATAAACTGAATCCAGACCCGTAGTTTAGTATTTACAGTTTATGTGATCAGAATCGTGGACCAAATTTTTCAGACTCTACTAGAATGTTTTGTAGCCAGTGGCGCCGAGTGGGTAATTTAGGTGGGTGGGTGCATGTTGGCACTGGGGTGTATAATAATATAATATCAAGGTTATTAATTTAACAGGCGTAATTGTAATTTGTATAAACCTGTGAACATTTTAAAAAAAAGAAAAATTGATGAAACTTTGAGTTAGGTAAGTATTGTTTTTATTATATTGTTTAATTTTGTCTATAAATTAATATTTTTTATAGTCTGATGGTTAATAAAATATTATAGAATCTATGTAGGTACTATTTTTTTCTTTGTAAATACTTGATGATTGAATACCTAATTCATAGTATAATTATATAAATTAGTAATTTAAGTAGGTAATAACATTAAATATTAAATATATTGTATCTATATAAATAATTATCATATCCCCATATTATGTAAAAGTAATTAGGTTATATATTATAATATATTTTATGCACCACTATTTATTACATAAAACAATTATTTTTTCAACCTAGTAAAAAATCAACAAAAAATTAAAAACTATTTTACATTTTACTCGATTCTATTTTTATACTTTAATTAGGTACATTATCATTGTGAGTTCTTTATTAATATTATACAATAATATTTGGTTAATTTGACTTCAGTTTTATTCGATGAATTTTGAATTTTAACTTTAGTATATTAATATTTTATACATAAATATATGTACATTAAACTTTAATATATATTATCAAAATAATATTTATACAAATAATAATGATATTCAATCTTAAATTTATCAAAAGAATTTTAAATCTATTATTTTTTATTTTCTTAGTAGATAGGTATATTTATTGTTTATGCTTCAATATGAAAGCATAAATGCTTAAATGTATACCTAAAGTAAAGTTGTGTTAGCAAGGTGTTCAAATTATACAAAATATTGAATATAAAATAATGTTTCCATAATATAATTGGCCACCTATTTACTATTATAATTTATTTAAAACGGTAATGACTAATGATATAATAATTATTAGTTTGTATTTTAGTTTGTAATTATAGGTAGGTCATTTAAGAACGGATTATTATTAGAATATTAGATTATCAATGTTCAAGTCTACACAAAAATTGAACAAGAGTCACAATACTAAAAAAAAAAATTGAAAGGGGGGGGCGTGTGGGCGCCGCAGGCAAATGCATTAAGAAAACAAAAAAAAATTTAGAAAAAATTAAATAGTAGGTACACACTAATAAAAAAAAAAAAAATTGAAAGGGGGTGTTGGCGCCCGCAGGCAAATGCATTTTAGAAACCAACAAAAAAAAATTTAAAAAAATTAATAGTAAGTAAACACTAATTAAAAAAAAAAAAAAAATTGAAAGGGGGGTTGGCCGCCCGCAGGCAAATGCATTTTAGAAACCAAAAAAAAAATATGTAGAAAATTATAATTAAGGAATACACATAAAGAGTTCAAACTAAGATGATTATAATCTTAATGAAAAAAACTATTAAAAATAATTATAGGTAGTTCATTTAAGAAGGATATTCATAGAATTATTAGATTATCAATGTTCAAGTCTACCACAAAAAGGAACAAGAGTCACAATACTAAAAAAAAAATTGAAAGGGGGGTGTGGGTGCCGCAGGCAAATGCATTTAAGAAAACTAAAAAAAAAAATTTAGAAAAAATTAAATAGTAGGTACACACTAATAAAAAAAAAAAAAAACAATGAAAGGGGGGTGTGGATGCCCGCAGGCAATGCATTTAAGAAAACAAAAAAAAAAATTAGAAAAAATTAATAGTAGGTAGACACTAATAAAAATAAAAAATTGAAAGGGGGGTGTGGGCGCCCGCAGGCAAATGCATTTTAGAAACCAAAAAAAAAAAAATGGAGACAATTATAATAAGGAAAACACATGACAAAGTACAAACAAAAAAATGCCCAATAATTTTAAACAGAAAAACTATTCAAAAAAATTAGTTTATTAAGAAGGATTATTCAAAGGGAACCAGAATATCAATGTACAAGTCTACACAGAAATTTAACTAGAGTCACATTACTAAAAAAAAAATTGAAAGGGGGGTGTGGATGCCCGCAGGCAAATGCATTTAAGAAAACAAAAAAAAAATTTAGAAAAATATTAAATAGTAGGTAGACACTACTAAAAAAAAAAAAAAATTGAAAGGGGGGTGTGGGCGCCCGCAGGCAAATGCATTTTAGAAACCAAAAAAAAATATAGAGAAAATTATAATTAAGGAATACACATTAAAGAGTTAACTAAGATGATTATAAATCTTTAATGAAAAAACTATTAAAAATAATTATAGGTAGTTCATTTAAGAAGGATTATTCATAGGGTACCAGATTATCAATGTACAAGTCTCCACAAAATTTCAACTAAGGTCACACTCCTAAAAAAAAAAAATTGAAAGGGGGTGTTGGCGCCCGCAGGCAAATGCATTTTATAGAAAACAAAAAAAAAATTTAGAAAAAATTAAATAGTAGGTAGACACTACTAAAAAATAAAAATTAAAAGGGGGCGTTGGCGCCCGCAGGCAAATGCATTTTAGAAACCAAAAAAAAAAAAATGGAGAAAATTATACTTAAGGAAAACACATGACAAAGTACAAACAAAAATGCCCAATAATTTTAAACAGAAAAACTATTCAAAACAATTAGTTTATTAAAGAAGGATTATTCAAAGGGAACCAGAATATCAATGTACAAGTCTCCACAAAATTTCAACTAAGGTCACACTCCTAAAAAAAAAAAAAATTGAAAGGGGGGTGTGGGCGCCCGCAGGCAAATGCATTTAAGAAAACTAAAAAAAATTTAGAAAAAATTAAATAGTAGGTACCACATAATAAAAAAAAAAAAATTGAAAGGGGGGTGGGGGTCCCGCAGGCAAATGCATTTTAGAAACCAAAAAAAAAAAATAGGTAGAAAATTATATTTAAGGAATACACATAAAGAGTTCAAACTAAGATGATTATAATCTTTAATGAAAAACTATTAAAAATAATTATAGGTAGTTCATTTAAGAAGGATTATCATAGGGTACCAGATTATCAATGTACAAGTCTCCACAAAATTTCAACTAAGGTCACACTCCTAAAAAAAAAATTGAAAGGGGGTGGTGGCGCCCGCAGGCAAAGCATTTTATAGAAACAAAAAAAAAAAATTAGAAAAAATTAAATAGTAGGTAGACACTACTAAAAAATAAAATTAAAAGGGGGCGTTGGCGCCCGCGGCAAATGATTTTAGAACCAAAAAAAAAAAATGGAGAAAATTATACTTAAGGAAAAACACATTAAAGAGTTCAAACTAAGATGATTATAATCTTTAATGAAAAAACTATTAAAAATAATTATAGGTAGTTCATTTAAGAAGGATATTCATAGGGTACCAGATTATCAATGTTCAAGTCTCCACAAAAATTCAACTAGAACCACATTACTAAAAAAAAAATGAAGAGGGGGTGGCACACGCAGGAAATGCATTAGAAACAAAAAAAAAAATTAGAAAAAATTAAATAGTGGAACACACATTAAGAGTTCAAACTAAGATTTCCATAATCTTAAACGGAAAAAAACTATTCATAATTATTAGTTCCTTACAGTAGGATTATTCCTATGAGTCAAGGTATCAATGTTTAATAATTCGGCTAAAGACAAAATCATAAAAAAAGTTAGAAGGGAGGGTGGCACCCGCAGGCAAATGCATTTTAGAAAACAAAAAAAAAATTTAAAAAAATAAATAGTTGGAACACACATTAAAGAGTTCAAACTAAGATGTCCATAACTAAACGAAAGAGAAAACTATTCAAAATATTTAGTTTATTAAAGAAGATTATTCATAGGGTACCAGATTATCAATGTTCAAGTCTAAACAAAAATTAACTAGAGTCACATAAATTAAAAAAAAAAATTAAAAGGGGGGGGGGTGTGGGCGCCCGTAGGCAAATGCATTTAAGAAAACAAAAAAAAAAATTAAAAAAAAAAAATTAAATAGTTGGAACACACATTAAAGAATTCAAACTAAGATGTCCATTAATCTAAACGAAAGAAAACTATTCAAAATATTTAGTTTATTAAGAAGGATTATTCATAGGGTTAACAGATTATCATGTTCAAGTCTAAACAAAAATTCAACTAGAGTCACATTAAAAAAAAAAAAATTGAAAGGGATTGTTGGGCCCGCAGGCAATGCATTTAAGAAAACAAAAAAAAAATTTAGAAAAAATTAAAT